>ONZH01012559.1:0-163352 GCA_900303285.1 Rhinella marina
ACCCACCGTCTGTTCAGTTACTACAACGGCTGTGTACCTTGAAATATACAATATCTAGGCCTTTTAATAGGCCACTGTACTGTGCGTTCTCTTGCTAAATTATTTCACATACCTGGTGTAAATACCCCGTTCGTCTGTTCAGTTACTACACGGCTGTGTACCTTGAAATATACAATATCTAGGCCTTTTAATAGGCCACTGTACTGTGCGTTCTCTTGCTAAATTATTTCACATACCTGGTGTAAATACCCACCGTCTGTTCAGTTACTACACGGCTGTGTACCTTGAAATATACAATATCTAGGCCTTTTAAATAGGCCACTGTACTGTGCGTTCTCTTTGCTAAATTATTTCACATACCTGGTGTAAATACCCACCGTCTGTTCAGTTACTACACGGCTGTGTACCTTGAAATATACAAATATCCTAGGCCTTTTAATTGGCCACTGTACTGTGCGTTCTCTGCTAAATTATTTCACATACCTGGTGTAAATACCCACGCGTCTGTTCAGTTACTAACGGCTGTGTACCTTGAAATATACAATATCTAGGCCTTTTAATAGGCCACTGTACTGTGCGTTCTCTTGCTAAATTATTTCACATACCTGGTGTAAATACCCCACCGCTGTTCAGGTTACTCCGGGCCCTGGGTGGTTTTACCTTGAAAAATTATAACAAATTATTCCCTTAGGCCCCTTTTTTAATAGGCCACTGTCTGTGGCGTTCTCTTGGCTAAACTTATTTCACATACCGGGTGTAAATACCCCACCGTCTGTTCAGATACTACAACGGCTGTGTACCTTGAAATATACCAATACTCTAGGCCTTTTAATAGGCCACTGTACTGTGCGTTCTCTTGCTCAAATTATTTCAACATACCTGGTGTAAATACCCACACGTCTGGTTCAGTTACTACAACGGCTGTGTACCTTGAAATATACAATATCTAGGCCTTTTAATAGGCCACTGTACTGTGCGTTCTCTTGCTAAATTATTTCACATACCTGGTGTAAATACCCACCCGTCTGTTCAGTTACTACACGGCTGTGTACCTTGAAATATACAATATCTAGGCCTTTTAATAGGCCACTGTACTGTGCGTTCTCTTGCTAAATTATTTCAACATACCTGGTGTAAATACCCACCGTCTGTTCAGTTACTACACGGCTGTGTACCTTGAAATATACAATATCTAGGCCTTTTAATAGGCCACTGTACTGTGCGTTCTCTTGCTAAATTATTCACATACCTGGTGTAAATACCCACCGTCTGTTCAGTTACTACACGGCTGTGTACCTTGAAATATACAATATCTAGGCCTTTTAATAGGCCACTGTACTGTGCGTTCTCTTGCTAAATTATTTCACATAACCTAATTATATACCCAAATATTGCATTTGTGCAACCAAAAAAAAAAAATAAAATGCGGAGGGGGGCTAGCGGAAATCAGGACGTGGACGAGGACGGGGGCGCGGAAATGCTGTTGGTGGCCTTGTTGAAGCCAGTGGGGATACAATGCGTGCTGGTGAGGGTCAGCCAGGATCCCACTTATCCAGAATCCCTGCCTTTATGGGACAGTTAAGCAGGGGGCGAGTTACACCGCTGTTGAGGCCTGAGCAGGTTGAACAGGTGGTGCAATGGATAGCCGATAGCGCTTCCACACAGTTGTCCACCAGCCAGTCATCCACACAGTCTCACTCTGACCCTCCTTCCTCCACACCTGGCCAACAGAGTCATCCCACCCTTGACCCCTCCCAGGAGCTCTTTTCGGGTCCTTTTTCAGATGTGCCGGAAGAATCCCAGGAGCTAGCAGAGGAATTTGTTTGTAGTGATGCCCAAACACTTGAGTTTTCGCCATCTCCTGCTGATGTGGACCCTGAACCAGCATCTGTTATCATGAGCGATGATGATGATGAGACGCAGTTGCCATCAAGGGAGGCTGTTGGAATGTCCAGTGGGCAGGAGGAGGAGCAGAGTGAGGAAGAGGAGGTGGTGGATGACGAAATGACCGACCCCACTTGGCCAGGGGTGATGTCCAGCGGGGAAAGCAGTGGAGAGGTGGTGGTCTGCGCAGCAACCGAAAAAGGCAGCAAGAGGCAGAGGGATGTCCACAGGGCAGAGGGATGTCCAGAGGCAGAGGGATGTCCAGGGAGGGAGCCAGAGGGATGTCCACAGGCAGAGGGATGTCCAGAGGCAGAGGACAGTCCAGACAGAGTAGTGAGGCCACAGCCAGCACGGCCGAAGCTGTTCCCGGCAGCAGGCAGTCCGCGCGAAGCTCCCCCATCGAGGCCTCGTACTTCTGTGGTGTGGAGATTTTTTAATGTTTGTGCGGATGACAAACTGAGCGCGGTTTGCACACTCTGCCACTCAAAACTGAGTAGGGGCTCTGAGAAGAGCAATCTGACCACCTCAGGCATGCGGCGTCACTTGGAAGTCAAGCACTGGGCTGAGTGGGAGAGAGCAAACGCAATACAAACTGCGCCCGGTCCTGCTGCACTGCCTCTTCCCCTTTGTTGTGTGCTGCCACTGCGGTCCAGACCTCCAGCCAGGACACCTCCACATCTGCCCTCTGCCTCGGCTACTTTGGGGCCTTCTCCTTCAGCCTCCCCTTCCCCCGCCTCTCGCCTGCACCTTCACACTCCTCGTCCCCAACAACTGTCCATCTCGCAGGCGTTCGACCGCAGGCGGAAGTACGCCTCGAGTCACCCCAAGCCCAAGCCTTAAACTGCCACATCTCCAAACTGCTGGCCCTGGAGATGTTGCCGTTTAGGCTTGTGGAGACGCAGGCCTTCCGCGACCTGATGGCGGCTGCCGCACCTCGCTATTTCCGTCCCCAGCCGCCACTACTTTTCCCGGAGTGCCGTCCCCGCCCTGCACCAGCACGTGTCGCGTAACATCAGGCGGGCCCTGAGGTACGCAGTCAGCGCAAAGGTCCACTTGACCACCGACTCGTGGACAAGCGCTTGCGGCCAGGGACGCTACATCTCTTTGACGGCACACTGGGTGAATGTAGTGGAAGCGGGGACGGGGTCGCAAACAGAGACGGCCTACCTACCACCCCGCCCAAGATTGCCAGCATGGGTTCTGATAAACCCCCCTCCTCCTCCTCCTCCTCCTCCTCCTGTGCCTTAACATCTCCCTCAGCCGCTAGCTGGAAGCGTTGCAGCACTGGCGCGGGGAGACGTCAGCAGGCGGTGCTAAAGCTCATCAGCTTGGGCGACAGGAAGCACAGCGCCCCAGAAGTGAGGGACGCCATATTGCAGCAGACGGAGATGTGGCTGTCGCCGCTGCAGCTAGGACCAGGCATGGTCGTGTGCGATAACGGCCGTAACCTGGTGGCGGCTCTGGAGCTTGCCGAACTCAATCACGTACCATGCCTGGCCCACGTTTTTAATCTGGTAGTCCAAAAATTTCTAAAGACTTACCCCAACCTGGCAGAGCTACTGGTGAAAGTGCGGCGCTTGTGCGCTCACTTTCGTAAGTCAACTGTAGCTGCTGCTAGCTTAAAAAAACTCCAGCAACGCCTCCATTTGCCTGAACATCGGCTGTTTGTGGCGACCTGCCGACTCGCTGGAATTCCACCTATTCCATGTTGGCCAGGGTGTGTGAGCAGCAGAGAGCATTGATGGAGTACCAGATTATGAATCCACGCGTGCCTCCAACTCAGCTCCCTCAGTTTGCCAACCACGAGTGGCCATGGATGGCAGACATATGCGATGTACTGCGTATCTTTGAGGAGTCCACCAAGAAGGTCAGCAGCGAGGACGCTATAGTGAGCGTAACCATCCCGCTCCTAGGCGTCCTTAAAGAATCCCTCATCGCAATAAGGGAGAACGCATTGCACGCAGAGGAGACGGGGGTAGGAGGAGACGCAACGGAGCTACACAGTCAGACCACACTTTTGTCTGCTTCACGGTGGCAGTTGCAGGAGGAGGAGGATGAGGAGGAGGACGACGTGGAGGTGGCTGTGGAAGAGGAGGAGGATGCTGGCGGCGAGGGTAGCAGTCAGGCTGTGTGCGTCCCATTGGTTCAGCGCGGATGGGGCGGAGAGGAGGCGGAAGAGGAAGAGGAGGAAATGGCAAGTGATCCTTCTGGTGGGGGCAGTGAGGTCATGCCTATTCAGAGTCTGGCACACATGGCTGACTTCATGCTGGGCTGCTTTTCCCGGGACACACGTGTTGTCCGGATAGTGGAGAACAAACTGTACTGGGTCTTCGCAATCCTGGACCCCCGGTATAAAGATAACGTCTCTTCTTTTATTCCGGTAGAGGAGAGGACAAATCGATTGCTGGAATACCAGAGGGAACTCGTGCAGAACATGATGGAGATTTTCCCACCCACCATCGCTGGCGGCAGAGAGGAGAGGGTCTCCCAGAGTCCCACAACATCTATCAGGCCCACAGCCACCAGGGGAACACTCTCCAAGGTGTGGGACACGTTCATGGCACCCCCTCGTGCAACTTCCATCACTGCGGGGCCCGCTATCAGCAGGAGGGACAAGTATCGGCGGATGTTGCGGGAGTACCTGGCAGACCGTACCCCTGTCCTCCCCGATCCCTCGGCGTCCTACACTTACTGGGTCTCCAAGTTGGACACGTGGTTGGAACTGTCCCTGTACGCCTTGGAGGTGCTTGCCTGCCCTGCCGCCAGCGTGCTATCGGAAAGGGTGTTCAGCGCAGCCGGGGGCATTATAACCGATAAGCGCAGCCGCCTGTCAACCGACAGTGCGGACAGGCTGACGCTAATCAAAATGAACAGCAAGTGGATTGACCCGGACTTTGCTTCTCCAACCGTGGAAAGCAGCCAAAAGTGAAGTGCCATCTGTATGAAGTGCCATTTCCTCCTCCACCTCCTCCTCCTCCTCCTTAACCGCCGTAGAATTGCTCCGTAAATAAGAAAAATTTATATATTTATGGCTCACCTCTTGGGCCTCCACATAATTTTTAAGAGGTCTCACCTCTTGGGCCTGCACAAAACTGTTTAAGAGGTCTCACCTCTTGGGCCTGCACAAAATGTTTAAGAGGTCTCACCTCTTGGGCCTCCACAAAATCTTTAAGAGGTCTCACCTCTTGGGCCTCCACATAATTTTTAAGAGGTCTCACCTCTTGGGCCTCCACAAAATGTTTAAGAGGTGTCACCTCTTGGGCCTCCACAAATCTTTAAGAGGTCTCACCTCTTGGGCCTCCACAAACTTTAAGAGGTCTCACCTCTTGGGCCTGCAACAAAATCTTTAGAGGTCTCACCTCTTGGGCCTCCACAAATCTTTAAGAGGTCTCACCTCTTGGGCCTGCACAAATCTTTAAGAGGTCTCACCTCTTGGGCCTGCAACAAATCTTAAGAGGTCTCACCTCTTGGGGCCTCCCACAAAATCTTTAAGAGGTCTCAACCTCTTGGGCCTCCACAAAATCTTAAAGAGGTCTCACTCTTGGCCTGCACAAAAATCTTTAAGAGGTCTAACCCTGGCCCAATACTTAAGGGCCCTCTGGCCACAAAAATCTATTAAGAGGTCCTCACTCTTGGGCCCTGCACCAAAATCCTTTAAGAGGTCCTCACCTCTTTGGGCCATTCCACAAAATCTTTAAGAGGTCTCACCTCTTGGGCCTCCACAAATCTTTAAGAGGTCTCACCTCTTGGGCCTGCACAAAATCTTTAAGAGGTCTCACCTCTTGGGCCTCCACAAAATCTTTTAAGAGGTCTCACCTCTTGGGCCTCCATAAAATCTTTAGAGGTCTCACCTCTTGGGCCTCCACAAAATCTTTAAGAGGTCTCACCTCTTGGGCCTCCACAAAATCTTTAAGAGGTCTCACCTCTTGGGCCTGCCACAAAATCTTTAAGAGGTCTCACCTCTTGGGCCTCCACAAAATCTTTAAGAGGTCTCACCTCTTGGGCCTCCACAAAATCTTTAAGAGGTCTCACCTCTTGGGCCTGCACAAAATCTTTAAGAGGTCTCACCTCTTGGGCCTCCACAAAATCTTTAAGAGGTCTCGACCTCTTGGGCCTCCACAAAATCTTTAAGAGGTCTCACCTCTTGGGCCTGCACAAAATCTTTAAGAGGTCTCACCTCTTGGGCCTCCACAAAATCTTTAAGAGGTCTCACCTCTTGGGCCTGCCACAAAATCTTTAAGAGGTCTCACCTCTTGGGCCTCCACAAAATCTTTAAGAGGTCTCACCTCTTGGGCCTCCACAAAATCTTTAAGAGGTCTCACCTCTTGGGCCTGCACAAAATCTTTAAGAGGTCTCACCTCTTGGGCCTGCACAAAATCTTTAAGAGGTCTCACCTCTTGGGCCTCCCACAAAATCTTTAAGAGGTCTCACCTCTTGGGCCTCCACAAAATCTTTAAAGAGGTCTCACCTCTTGGGCCTGCACAAAATCTTTAAGAGGTCTCACCTCTTGGGCCCCCCCTGCCACAAAAATCTTTAAGAGGTCTCACCTCTTGGGCCTCCACAAAATCTTTAAGAGGTCTCACCTCTTGGGCCTACACAAAATCTTTAAGAGGTTCTCACCTCTTGGGCCTGCACAAAATCTTTAAGAGGTCTCACCTCTTGGGCCTCCACAAAATCTTTAAGAGGTCTCACCTCTTGGGCCTCCACAAAATCTTTAAGAGGTCTCACCTCTTGGGGCCTGCACAAAATCTTTAAGAGGTCTCACCTCTTGGGCCTCCACAAAATCTTTAAGAGGTCTCACCTCTTGGGCCTGCACAAAATCTTTAAGAGGTCTCACCTCTTGGGCCTCCACAAAATCTTTAAGAGGTCTCACCTCTTGGGCCTCCACATAATGTTTAAGAGGTCTCACCTCTTGGGCCTCCACATAATTTTTAAGAGGTCTCAGCTCTTGGGCCTCCACATAATTTTTAAGAAGTCTCACCTCTTTAGCCTCCACACAATTTTTAAGACGTTTCACCTCTTGGGCCTCCACAAAATTTTCCATGAGCCTCTGGCCAGCCCACGGCCTCTTCCTGCCTTTGCGGTCCTACGCATCCCTCCACATCCCACTGCTTTACCCTGCTAGACATGACACTGGGCCAGGTCGGGTCACTGATATCTCTAGCGCCAACAATTTGGGCATTTTAAGGCTTCTGCATGTGTTTGAGTTGTTTTTACATTTTAAAGAAGACATGTCTGACCACATTTCACACACACACACACAATGACAATTAGGGGTGGGGTCTATTTGCTTTCCCCCTTGCCTATGCCATCTGTGGTTGTCATAGGCAACGTGATTTTAAGGGGTGCAGAATTTCATCTTCTTTTTGTCTAGTTTGGCTTGGGGTCCATGGCAATGTAGAGGAAAGAAGGTTTCCTTGTATGGTCTCACTTTACAGAGAGGTTACATTGTCTTTGGAGTGTATTGTTGAGAGGCTGTGATAGTGGCGTAATAGTGCGACTTGGGCGCGTTATATGCACCCAGACATGCTTCCCCAGCTGTCCCAGTTGCATTCCAGCAGTGTTGGCATCCTTTTCTGAGGTTTCATGGTGACCTCCAAGTGGTCGAATTGAGATTTCCAAGTGGCGAGCATTTTTTCCCCATAGACTTTAATGGGATTCGATATTCGGTCGAATAGTCGAATTTCGCGGTCTATTCGAATCGAATTTCGAACTTTCGAATATTTCACTACTCGCTCATCTCTAATCTTTACGCATTATTTTTTGTTAATGATTTTACTTAAAACTAGATCTCATCCGGGTACACACACTCGCACACTCTGATGTTGGTGCTCCTGCCAGATGGTAGGAGGAGTGCCCTTGGTGTTATGAGTGTCATGTGGGTGAAAAGGCCTGAAATGTAGGTGCTGTGGCTAGTAAATTGTGCTGGAATTAGTAACCAGGTCACTTGTAGAAGATAAATAAGTCTCTCTTTACTAGTGCAGAATGGGAGTTGTAGTATATCCAACGGTATCAAACACAGTTCCAAATAATTCACAGTGAAAATCATCCCAGATATGTATGGACATGAGCTATGATAGGTTGTGTAGTACTCCTTTCCTCTATCTCTCCAAAGTATCTTTCTCTGCAGAATCTAAGGCTGGCAATAAGGTTCTTGCAAACTTGTCTGTGACTCCCAGCAGAGCAGTACAGAATTAAAGGGGTTCTACAGCTTTCAAACCAGCACCTGGATTTGAATGCTTTTGTAATTGCATGTAATGAAAATGTATTATAGCTACTGAGTTATTCAATAAAATGTATCTGTATAGCACCACCTGCTCTTTGCTATTTTATTATTTCTTTGACCAGCTCATGAAGAAGGCCACGCATGCTCAGTTTCATCTTTCAACTGCCTCCTGAGCTGTAATAGGGAGAGCTGAGACACGCCCCCTGAGTTGCAGCAGAATAGACCTTCCACTTGGGCTTTCAGTTTGATATAAATCTAGCAGAGCAATGAATGGGGAGATCTCTAGATCCATGTGAGGTACAGGGCTGGTTATGGTTTTGTTAGAAAGAGGTTGTCATGTACTATATGATGTATATGATTTTCATTTTTCACATTAGTCATGGGATAACCCCTTTAAAGAGGACCTTTCACCACTCCTGACATGCCTGTTTTAATAGCTCCATGCATTCCACATGTAATAACAAGTCTGGAACATCTATTCTTATGGCTGTATGTTGTGCCATTCCTTTATTATTTGCACTAGAAGTTATGAATGAATTGCTATTTGTCTTCAGTAAGGGTACAGAGGGGAGGTAACCAGTTGGGGGTGTGTATCTGTACAGTCTGAACATGGCAGCACTGATTGGCTAGAGTCAGTCTGTGCAGGTACACCCCCCCAACTGGTCACCTCCCCTCTGTTCCTTTACTGAAGGCAAATAGCAATTCATTCATAACTTCTAGTGCAAATAATAAAGGAATGGCACAACATAGAGCCATAAGAATAGATGTTCCAGAATTGTTAGTACATGGGCAATGCATGGAGCTATTAAAACAGGCATGTCAGGAGTGGTGAAAGGTCCTCTTTAAGATACGGCTGGCTAAACTGTGTCAAAGTGTGGAAGGATATATTGGCAATGTCCCTCTCACTGCAGAAAGGATTCTATCAGTGTTAAACAGTAAGTACCTTACTGACTGACTCCAATGCTTGGCCATGCAGATTCTGGACCTTCTAGTTCTTTCTCTCTCTGGAGTACTATAAAGTAGAGATGATGTTCTCTCTGTGGATCTCTCAGAGATTCTCTGGAAACTAGGCCTAGTTCTCTGAGGAGTGAGCACATGTAGCTTCTCTCACTTCTTCAGCTAACACACTACACGCTAACTAAACTAACACCTATCTTCCTACAAGGGCAGAGTCAGGATAGTTAACCCCAACTGATCCATACAAAATTATATGAGTTATACAATACATAAATTAACATAACTTAGCACTACATAACAAGAAACAAGTATCCTATTCTGGGGTACTGCACATAAACACACATAGATCTGCATAGGAGCTGTAGATATAAACAGTAGGATACTTTTAATCAGGACTATTTGCCATTCATTCATTTTTTAAAATGCCTAAGAGGTATGACATTGAAGGTTGCGGCTGACACACTTGAATACATGCTGGAGGGATTTATCAAAACTGGTGTAAAGGAAAATTAGCTTAGCTACCCATAGTAACTTCAGATTTCACCTTTCATTTTCTGAAGGAGCTCTGAAGAATGAAAACTGGAATCTGAATGGCTGCTGGTTAACTATGGTCAACTAAGCCAGTTTTCCTTTACAGCAGTTTTGATACATCTCCCCCATTTAAGATAAATGTATGACTCCTCAATTATGGAATATTGTCAAAGAATTCATCATATTACATTGATACTATTACTATCATAGTACCTTATTTATTATAGGAAATTCATGCCAGAAGAAAAAAAAATATTTGTCATAGGTAATTGGTGGCGTGTAGCTGAATTGTGCAAGCCCTCCCTGTGGTGTAGCAGAGGGTGATTTGATCTGCTTTGTCTCCCTCCTTTTTGTGTTATATTTTAGTTTTGCTCTTTTGGGGTCATTCAGCAGTCAGAATCTCTATTGGAATAGGCAGGCTGCCTACCTGTTGCTGAGGCACCTGTTTTTCTGCCTCCTTGGATGACTGGATGGATCAGCTTCAGCGACAGGAAACTGGCCTATGTATACAGCGTTCTTTTGGTGCAAAGCTTGTCTGCTGCAGAAGATCAGCAAGCAACAAGACTTTACCTAACCCACCCTTCCTCAAGTTCTGACACAGTCCTTTGTTAGTAGAGGGACATGGTTAGTGTTACATAGACAACAATTATATTTTGTAGGAATTTATATTTTAAACTATTTATTGAACTTTTTTCATTTACCTGATCATGTTGTTAACCCTTTAATAAAGGACTGCCATTCAGTGTTGGGTATTTAAGGTTAAGAGCTATTAGGGTGCTTCACACGTAGTAGATTTTGTGGCAAAAAAATCAGTTCCATTTACCTTAATGGAGCTTGCAGAAATCTATGTGTGTGCTGCCGATTTTAAATGAATGGAACTGATTTTCAGTCGCAGAATTTTCTGCCTCAAATTCTGCCACGTGTGAAGGCACTCTTGGTTTGGTTGGACATTGTGATTGCGACACCATGAAGAAGTTATATATTTGTATGAACTTTCTTATAGTTGTTATAAAACTCAATACCAGTCTTCAGTGCATGCAAGTCCTACAAGTGTGAAGGAAGACATAAATATTCATCAGCCATTGTCTGAATTAAGTAGTGGTGGCACCTGTTCAACCAGGTGCTGCAAGCATCTAATCACATGCCGTCTGCGCTGGAAGACTTTTTCTGACAGTTTTTAATAGCATGCACCATGGACCTTCTGTGGAGGGAACATGACTCTTTCAAAACTATCATGGGAGGGGAGAAGTCACCTTCAAACTAGCTATCAAAATATCACATGCTCTAGAGTAAGTGCTGGATTATGATTTACAGTGATAGACAATCCCTAATCCAAGAGGACATTCCCTGCTCTTAGATTTAGTCCATAAAAATGAGCACATTGTTAATATTCATGATTTTATCAGGTTGTTAACCCTATAGACCTAAAACTAGAGATGAGCAAATTTCATGAAATTCGTTTCGGGTCAAGTTCTAACGATTTCAATTGGCAAATATGATTTGAGTATGAATAAATCTGACCTGAATCAAAAGTGCTGAGATCGTTCTAAAAAGTTGTATATGACACTCTGAGGTCTCCTGAGACTGTACCCAGCCCTCTTTAAAGTTCTTTAATGTCAAGACAGCCTTAGTAATGACAAAGTGACATACAGTATACAGTGGGGCTATGAGTAGTGGATGATAACAACCTGTTAAACACTGCACTGTCAGTTTATTAAAAACAGTCCACAAATGATTATTTTTGGTGGCAGATGCCTTCTTCTCTTTCTTCTGACCTGTAAAATGGCAGCTTCTATTTTGAGATATTTGTCCAAATTGAATCACAAAAGAATCTGTTTCAATTCTAATCTTAATTTTTAGGACATTCAAGCTGAATTAGATTCATTTTGAATCAATTCACTCATCTATTCCTAATATATTTCCCACACTTATACCCAGTTTTCTTCTATGAGCTAAGTATATTATGTATAGTTATGTGCAAAATAATAGCAGCTTGTTTAAAAGAGAAAAAGCTCATTGTTCATAATAGCATTTATTTCCATATACACAAAGGCACTGGGGGCCACAGCACATTCAATTCCAAATGAAAACATGAACAAAATATAAATTTTCAGTTACAAAATTGGAATATTTCCACTATAAACTGAAATTAGTTTCCAGATTTCGCTTTTCTGTTAATTACTGAACTAATATTAAGTGGTATAACCTTTATTTCTGATAACTGGTTTACATGTGGTATGGAGTCAACTAATATCTGACTCGTGCAAACAGATATTCCAGCCCAAGCTGACTGGAACACATTTCACAGTTCTTCTGCATTCTTGGGCTTGGCATCAAAAACAGCATTTTCAGATTGAGGTCTGGGGATTGGGCTGGCCACTTCATAACATCAATATTGTTGGTCTGGAACCAGGATGCTGCCAGCTTGCTGGTGTGTTTCAGGTCGTTGTCCTGCTGAAACACCCATTTCAAGGGCATTTCTTCGTCAGCATAAGGCAACATGACCTCTTTTCTGTATTTTGATATATTTAAACTAGTCCATGGTGTCTGCGATAAATTTAAACTAGTCCATGGTGTCTGTATGCGATAAATGGGCCTGACTCCAGAGTACGAGAAACATCTCCAAACCATTATGCTTGCATCTCCATGTTTTACAGTTTCACAGCAGGGGCGTAGCTAAAGGCTCATGGGGCCTGGTGCAAGAGTTCAGCTTGGGTGCCCCTGCCCTCAGTGCTTTGTGTGTCTTCTTATGTAGCACAAGGGTCTTTGGGCCCCCTCAGGCTCCTGGCCCGGTAGCGACTGCTACCTCTGCACCCCTTATAGCTATAGCTGTTTCACAGTATACTGTCAGACCAACCCAATGTCAGACGGTAGAGTAGATTCAAATGAATAGTAGACACACCCCCACCTGGAATAACCTGGTCCAAATACCAGTATATCTTATTAATCAATACTATTTATTAATAATTAATATATCACTGTAAAATATATTGCAGCAGGGCCTTGCTGCACAGAAGAATATACTTCTATACTATATATCCACATAAATAAAACAATTAATCAAAACATCCATATATAATCATAGAGTACTGGCTGTACTGTTGCACATACACATATTCATAATCTGTCATATCTAAAACTGTCCATATGTATATCTTAGTCCTTAAAGGGGTATTCCGGTTAAGTAACTTAATTTTTGAAAAACTGCATTAAGGCTGCAAGCTGTGACCCAACCAGAACCCATACCTATACATATAACTAGAGATGAACGAGCACTAAAATGCTCGGGTGCTCGTTATTTGAGTCAAACTTTTTCCGATGCTCGGGTGCTCGTTTCAAATAACGAACCCCATTGAAGTCAATGGGAGACTCGAGCATTTTTGCAGGGGACCAAGGCTCTGCCTAGGGAAGGCTGGGTGAAAACCTGGAAACCTCAGAAAATTATGGAAACACCACGGAAATGGACAGGAAACAGCAGGGGCAGCATGCATGGATGCCTCTGAGGCTGCCTAATCCCACCATTACCCCAAATTCTCAGGCAACAGCCTGGTGGTTACCCTCATGGCAATTGTGCTCACCCAGACCAAGAAAGGCGAGGCAAATACCCATCACATGTTAGGGAAGCACCCAACTAGGTGCAACGAAGGTCCATCACCGCCTGCAGGTGACACCACTGCTCATGCTGGCACTGCTGTGCTATCCCCCTCCCCACGACGCAGGCATAAGCCTGACACATCATGGTGACAGCGTAGTGACACCAACAAGTGACCAAGTTAGATTGAGGTAGCAGTCAAATGTCTGTAGGCAAGCCTCCAAAAATTTGTTTTGGAGTGTCCGAAGTTGACCCTCCTAAAAAATTGTTTAGGAGTGTCTGTAGTTGACCCTTCTGTAAAATATTTTATTTGTTTTCCCTGTTATTAGTTAATGTACAACCCATGGCTGGCATGATGGGAATATATAGGTTTTGCGTCACAGACGGTCCACTGCACCGTTACATTTTCTTCATCATTGCCAATTACTTTTTCACTAACTGTTGTCTGGCAATGATAAAGGGTAAGGTGAATCCACTGCGGAAGAAAAGTGTCATCCTCCTACAATTCTACACTTGCTCTCAATTGAAAAGGGGATGTTCTCGCCGTGGCCTTCCTCATAGTGGCCGCTTCTGCGGACGACAGAGGTGGTGTACCTACTGACAGCCTGACCGAACACGATGGCAGACGGGGAGACACTCCCTCATGTAAAATTGTTTAGGAGTGTCTGTAGTTGACCCTTCTGTAAAATATTTTATTTGTTTTCCCTGTTATTAGTTAATGTACAACCCATGGCTGGCATGGTGGGAATATATAGGGAAGCACCCAACTAGGTGCAACGAAGGTCCATCACCCATGCCCATGCTGGCACTGCTCTCCTATCCCCAGCCACACGATGCAGGCATAAGCCTGACACAGCATGGCGGTGACACCAACAAGTGACCAAGTAACATGAGGTAGCAGGTGAGCCACCCAAAAATTTAGCCAGACGCAGCATGGCGGTGACAACAGAGTGACCGAGTTAGACTGAGGTAGCAGAAGGTGAAGCATCCTCCAAGTGGGCAGTACATGAGCGGCCCCAGGGTCAGACTCGGTCAGAGTATGTGAAATGTTCAGGGTGGCCAAACGCCGGGCTCGACGGCGGACCCGTTTCGGGTTATCGATTGTCGAAATGTTGGCTGACATCAAGTTTAGTATCTGTTCTTATCAGTTGCTGTGGCTGTTGGTGGTAAAGTGGTGAGCCTAGCTGCTTCCCAAGCGGTTGACCCGGGTTCGATTCCCATCTATCGCAGGAGGCAATTAAAAGAAGAACCAAAAAAAATCAGTACAATATCCGGTATCCCCAGCCACCCGGGTAAATTGTTTGGAGAGAGGGCCTGTAGGTGGGGGGCAGGCTGGGGGGAAGGAGGTTGAGCTGGAAGAGCCAGAGGAGTGCCCCCTGGGCTAGCGTGTGTGGTGGTGACAACAGCCGGATGGAGTTCGAATGACGATGCAGGACCCCAACTTAAAAATTTAGCATCAACCGGTACAGTTGTAAATTATGAGCTCGATCAAGTGTGGCATGTGGTCTATGTATTCTTCTCAGTTTAATACCGTATATGGCAGCTATCCGGAAAAATAGTTTGGAGAGAGAGAAAGATAGGAAAAAGACGTAAATTGTTTGGAGAGAGGGCCTGTAGGTGGACCTCCGGAAAAATTGTTTGGAGAGAGGGCCTGTAGGTGGACCTCTGGAAAAATTGTTTGGAGAGAGGGCCTGTAGGTGGACCTCTGGAAAAAATGTTTGGAGAGAGGGCCTGTAGGTGGACCTCCGGAAAAATTGTTTGGAGAGAGGGCCTGTAGGTGGACCTCTGGAAAAATTGTTTGGAGATAGGGCCTGTAGGTGGACCTCGGGAAAAATTATTTGGAGAGAGGGCCTGTAGGTGGACCTCTGGAAAAATTGTTTGGAGAGAGGGCCTGTAGGTGGACCTCCGGAAATATTATTTAGAGAGAGGGCCTGTAGGTGGACCTCCGGAAAAATTGTTTGGAGAGAGGGCCTGTAGGTGGACCTCTGGAAAAATTGTTTGGAGAGAGGGCCTGTAGGTGGACCTCCAGAAAAATTATTTAGAGAGAGGGCCTGTAGGTGGACCTCCGGAAAAATTGTTTGGAGAGAGGGCCTGTAGGTGGACCTCCTGAAAAATAATTTAGAGAGAGGGCCTGTAGGTGGAGGAGGAGTAGGAGGAGTAGAGAAGAGGAATCGGATACATAAGTTATTTAAATCTTTAGCTGCTTTCCCCTGGAGGATATTTGAATTCCGGTGAAATCCGGGCTTTGTTCATTTTAATAAGCGTCAGCCTGTCAGCGCTGTCAGTTGACAGGCGTGTACGCTTATCGGTGATGACGCCACCAGCTGCACTGAATACCCTCTCTGAAAGCACGCTAGCGGCAGGGCAGGCCAGCACCTCCAAGGCGTACAGCGCCAGTTCAGGCCACGTGTCCAGCTTTGAAACCCAGTAGTTGTATGGAGCAGAGTGATCGCTACGGACGTTGGTATGGTCAGCTAGGTACTCCCTCACCATCTTTCTGTACAGCTCCCCCCTACTCTGCCTAGACTGGGGACAGGTGACAGTGTCTTGCTGGGGTGACATAAAACTGGCAAAGGCCTTGGAGAGCGTTCCTCTGCCAGTGCTGGACAAGCTGCCTGCTCGCCTCCTCTCCCCCGCTACTTGGCCCACAGAACCATGCCCTCTGCCGCTAGCGGCGTCAGATGGGAAGGATTGTTTCAGCTTGTGCACCAGGGGCTGTTGATATCTATTCACTCTCAGACTCCTTTCCTCTGCAGGGATGAGAGTGGAAAGGTTCTGCTTGTACCGTGGGTCCAGGAGAGTGAACACCCAGTAATCGGTGTTTGAAAAAATGCTTCTAACACGAGGGTCACGGGATAGGCAGCCTAACATGAAGTCTGCCATGTGCGCCAGAGTCCCAACATGCAAGAATTCCCTCTCCTCACTGGCCTGACTCTCCATTTCCTCCTCCTCCTCCTCCTCCTCTTCAGCCCATACACGCTCAAGAGTTAAGAAGGACTGAGCACTGGTACCCTCTTCTGTCTCGCAGACATTCTCCTCCTCTTCCTCCTCATCCTCATCCCCTCCTCCGATACGCGCTGAGAAACAGACCGGAGGGTGCTCTGGCTATCAAGCGACGTATCTTCCTCCAACGTCTCTTGTGACAAGTGCAAAGCATCCGACTTCATGCTGAGCAGTGAGTTTTTCAACAGGCAAAGCAGCGGGATGGTGAGGCTGATAATGGCGGCATCGCCGCTGACCATCTGTGTTGACTCCTCAAAGTTGCTCAACACCTGGCAGATATCAGACATCCACGTCCACTCCTCATTGTAGACTTGAGGAATCTGACTAACCTGACTACCAGTTCTGGTGGAAGTTGACATCTGGCAGTCTACAATCGCTCAGCGCTGCTGGTAAACTCTGGATGACATGTTTAATGTCGAATTCCATCTCGTGGGCACATCGCACAACAGTCGGTGAGCGGGCAGTTGTAGGCGGCGCTGCGCTGCCCTGAGAGTGGCAGCATCTGTGGTCAACTTGTGGAAATGCGCACAGATGTGGCGCACCTTGGTGAGCAAATCAGACAGATTGGGGTATGCCTTGAGGAACCGCTGAACTATTAGATTGAACACGTGGGCCAGGCATGGCACATGTGTCAGTCTGCCGAGTTGCAGAGCCGCCACTAGGTTACGCCCGTGGTAACACACAACCATGCCTGGCTTGAGGTTCAGCGGTGCCAGCCACACATCGGTCTGCGCCGTGACAGCTCTTGGGCGGTGTGCCTTTTGTCACCTAAGCTCAGCAGTTTGAGCACCGCCTGCTGGCGCTTACCCACGGCACTGCTGCTGCACCTAGAGGTACCGACTGAAGGCGCTGTGCCCACGGATGGTAATTCGGTGGAGGAGGGGTCGGAGGAGGAGGCATAGTACGTCTGAGAGACCGTGACCGAGGTAGGCCCTGCAATCCTCGGTGTGGGCAGTACATGAGCGGCCCCTGGGTCAGTCTCGGTCCCAGCCTCCACCAAGTTAACCCAATGTGCCGTCAGTGAGATATAGTGTCCCTGCCCGGCAGCACTTGTCCACGTGTCCGTGGTTAGGTGGACCTTCTCAGAAACAGCGTTGGTCAGGGCACGGATGATGTTCTCTGACACGTGCTGGTGTATGGCTGGGACGGCACATCGGGAAAAATAGTGGCGGCTGGGGACCGAATACCGAGGGGCAGCCACCGCCATGAGATTGCGAAAGGCCTCGGTCTCTACCAGCCTATAGGGCAGCATCTCCAGGCTCAGCAATTTGGAGATGTGGATGTTGAGGGCTTGGGCATGTGGGTGGGTGGAACTGTATTTCCTCTTGCGCTCCAGCGTCTGCTGTAAAGACAGCTGAACGCTGCGCTGGGACACATTGGTGGACACTGTGGAGGATCGTGGAGGCGAAGGTGTGGTTTTCCGGCAGGAGGCGCTCGTGCCGGGGTCCTGGGCAGGGGGTTGACTAGCAGAGGCAGCGAGTGACGCAGGGGGTTGACTAGCAGAGGCAGCGAGTGACACAGGGGAAGGAGCAGTGGTGTGACCCGCAGGAGGTGGTGAACGGCCTTGGTTCCATTGAGTGGGGTGTTTAGCACTCATATGCCTGCGCATGCTGGTGGTGGTTAGGCTAGTAGTGGTGGCACCCCTGCTGATCCTGGTGTGGCACAGGTTGCACACCACAGTCCGTCGGTCATCCTCACTTTCTTTAAAGAACCTCCAGACTTGCGAACATCTAGGCCTCGCCAGGGGAGCTTCACTACGTGAAACAGTTGCTGCTGATGCACCAGCTCTGGCCCTGCTTCTCCCTCTGGCCACACCACTGCCTCTTACAACCTGTTCTGGTGCAGCACTCGCCTCCGCCTCAGAAGCACTGTCTTCACTCGGCTTATCAACCCAGCTTGGGTCAGTCACCTCGTCATCCTCCGATTCCTCAGTCTGCTCCCCCTCAGTCTGCTCCCCCTCGGACTTCCTGCCCTGACAACAACTTCACCACTGTCTGACAACCGTGTCTCCTCATCGTCCGACACCTCTTTACAAACTTCTTCCACTAACTCAACATTGTCATCATCATCATCATCACCCACAGACTGCGACAGTTGGAAAACTTGGGCATCGGGAACGAGGTCAGCAGCAACCTGAGAAGTGGTTTGTGACTCTGGGAAGGGTCCAGAAAACAGTTCCTGAGAGTATGCCGGATCGCATTCCAAATTTTCCTGGGAGGGGGCAGACTGGGGGGAAGGAGGTTGAGGTGGAGGAGCCAGAGGAGTGCTCCCTTGAGTAACGTGGGTGGACTGCGTGGAAGACTGACTGGTGGACAAATTACTTGAAGCATTGTCCGCAATCCACGACATCAGCTGTTCGCACTGTTGTGGTTTCAACAGTCCTCTACCACATGTCCCTGTAAGTTGAGACATGAAGCTAGGGAGTGTAGCTCTGCGGCGTTCCCCTGCTCCCTCATCAGCAGGTACTGTCTCACCCTGCCCAGGACCACGGCCTCTGCCCCCTGCAGTAATTGAATGCCCTCGCCCACGCCCTCGACCCTTAGCCCTGGGGTTCAACATTTTCTGTATATAAGTGTATTATATAAAAAAACAAAAAATAAATGGGCCTGCTGTACTGAAACCCACAAACTTGTTCAGTCTGGTTTAATTAAGTGACGTACAGAAAGTGTCACCTGGACAGAAAATACGGATTGTAGTGAGTGGACAGCTGAACTGTGACACACAGAATGGTTCCACGCAGCTGTGTGAAATGGATTCGTATCACTGAGATAAAACAACAAAAAACTATTTTTTTATATATATTTTTTTTATATTATTTTTTTAGTTTTGTTTTTTTTTGGAACGTGACGTGCAGAAACTATCGTAGACCTAACTCACACCCTGCTGACGGTGGCTATTTTGACTGCGACCCAGACAAATGTCGCACAGAGATTTTGTGATCAAGCTATATACGTGAGAGCAAAAGACCTTGTTGGATTAAGTGACATACAGAAAGTGTCACCTGGACAGAAAATACGGATTGTAGTGAGTGGACAGCTGAACTGTGACACACAGAATGGTTCCACGCAGCTGTGTGAAATTGATTCGTATCACTGAGATAAAACAACAAAAAAACTATTTTTTTTATATATTTTTTTTTTATATTTTTTTTTAGTTTTGTTTTTTTTGGAACGTGACGTGCAGAAACTATCGTAGACCTAACTCACACCCTGCTGACGGTGGCTATTTTGACTGCAACCCAGACAAATGTCGCACAGAGATTTTTGTGATCAAGCTATATACGTGAGAGCAAAAGACATTGTTGGATTAAGTGACGTACAGAAAGTGTCACCTGGACAGAAAATACGGATTGTAGTGAGTGGACAGCTGAACTGTGACACAAAGAATGGTTCCACGCAGCTGTGTGAAATGGATTCGTATCACTGAGATAAAACAACAAAAAAACTATTTTTTTTATATATATTTTTTTTAATATATATTTTTTTTAGTTTTTTTTTTTTGGAACGTGACGTGCTGAAACTATCGTAGACCTAACTCACACCCTGCTGACGGTGGCTATTTTGACTGCGACCCAGACAAATGTCGCACAGAGAGTTTTGTGATCAATCTATATACGTGAGAGCAAAAGACATTGTTGGATTAAGTGACGTACAGAAAGTGTCACCTGGACAGAAAATACGGATTGTAGTGAGTGGACAGCTGAACTGTGACACACAGAATGGTTCCACGCAGCTGTGTGAAATTGATTCGTATCACTGAGATAAAACAACAAAAAAACTATTTTTTTATATATTTTTTTTTATATTTTTTTTAGTTTTGTTTTTTTTGGAACGTGACGTGCAGAAACTATCGTAGACCTAACTCACACCCTGCTGACGGTGGCTATTTTGACTGCAACCCAGACAAATGTCGCACAGAGATTTTTGTGATCAAGCTATATACGTGAGAGCAAAAGACCTTGTTGGATTAAGTGACGTACAGAAAGTGTCACCTGGACAGAAAATACGGATTGTAGTGAGTGGACAGCTGAACTGTGACACACAGAATGGTTCCACGCAGCTGTGTGAAATGGATTCGTATCACTGAGATAAAACAAAAAAAAAACTATTTTTTTATATATTTTTTTTTATATATTTTTTTTTAGTTTTGTTTTTTTTGGAACGTGACGTGCAGAAACTATTGTAGACCTAACTCACACTCTGCTGACGGTGGCTATTTTGACTGCGACCCAGACAAATGTCGCACAGAGATTTTTGTGATCAAGCTATATAAGTGAGAGCAAAAGACCTTGTTGGATTAAGTGACGTACAGAATGTGTTATCTGGACAGAAAATACGGATTGTAGTGAGTGGACAGCTGAACTGTGACACACAGAATGGTTCCACACTGCTGTATGAAATGGATTTGTATCACTGAAATATAACAATAATAAAAAAAAGAGTTATATATGGCGATAGCTGCACTACTAGTGCCAGCCAGCCAGCCAAGCCAGGAGACAAAAATAAATGTCTTGTAGCCCTTAGAAGGGCTGTTGGGTTCTTTTGAGATCACTCCTGCCTAACAAAGAACTAAATGCAGGCCCTAACACTCTCCCTGAAACGCAGCAGCTCTATCCCTAACGACATCCAGATAGCATCTGAGCCGAGCACCGCGGGCAGTTACTAGTATATTCCAGGGTCACCTGATCAGGCCAGCCAACCCCTGCTATCGACATGTAAGGGCCCCACGTGAAGCTGGGTGTACTGCAGAGTCTCCTGGCTTGTGATTGGCTGAGTTTATAGGCGCCAAAAATGCACAATGCGGAAGTTGCCATTTCCTCGAGCATGGCGAGATACTTGTCTGAGCAGCGAGCACTTACGAGTACCGTAATACTCGAACGAGCACCAAGCTCGGACGAGCATGCTCGCTCATCTCTACATATAACCAAAGCTTCAGTTTACCTTGCAATCCATTTGTCTAGCTCCTATGTGAGCCTGCAACACAATGACAGTATTAGGCGTTCCCTAACAAAACTACAATCCCCACAATCCCTAGCTTTCCTGCTGCGAGTTTCTGCTTGTTCATGAGTGTTGATGTTTACTGATTGGCTGCCTGATATTCCAGTCCAGTCACACCCCTTTTATTCACCAATCAGCAGCACACTGACATTTAGCTAGAGAACTGATAGCAACCCACTGAGCATGCTCGACCTAATAAAGGCTCTGAACTACAGGTCGATGACATGGTAATATATGAGGAAACACAGTGGGTAGCAGAGGAAGAAAACTACTTTTATAACTACTGAAAGTAAATATGTGGAATTGACATTATATTAGGTAATTTTTGATGATGACTTAGTCAAACATAAATTATATTTGTGATAACCGAAATACCCCTTTAAGAAGGAGTTGATATGTTGTTGCCTCAAAATGATATTATAATAGTAAACAGCAGTTTATGTTGCAACAGTGTTTCTATATATGAACAGATGTATGAGGTTTAAAACAAGTGGTTCGGTATCTTACCACCACCCCGGTCTCATGCTTCTTTGTAGGACCGCTATCACGATCCTGCTGGTGTCCACTGTAAGCCCCTCTGCAGATTCACCCAATATGATTCTCTCTGAGTCAGATCAGTTAACCATAGATTCCCGGTGGTGGCCGCAACTGTAGCAGCGCCTCATGATTGTTCAGGATCCATGTGGCACTCCTCCACAAGTGTAATCCTGCGGTGAAAGACTGTGACTGGATCCGTTCACTACCAGATCTCTATTGACTATAACGGGATCCGGCGGTGACCCAGCCGCTTTCCAGCATAAATGCAGGGTTTTGGCCGGACAAACACCGCTACATGCAGCAGTTTTTTTCTGGCCAACAGCTGGCATTTATGCCATATCAGGCTGCTGGATCATCTCTAACAGAGATGTGAGTGCAGCCTTAATACAAGGCACTTACTAATGTATTGTGATTGTCCA
Organism: Rhinella marina; assembly: GCA_900303285.1. NCBI lineage: Eukaryota > Metazoa > Chordata > Amphibia > Anura > Bufonidae > Rhinella > Rhinella marina. The sequence continues at coordinate 22,147 of ONZH01012559.1, forward strand.
TATTGCTTCCTTTGCTGGCTTGATTTATTTTTCCATCGCATTATACGCTACTTGTTTCCATGGTTACAACCACCCTGTAATCCATCAGCGGTGGTCGTGCTTGCACACTATAGCAAAATGCTTTTTCCTATAGTGTGCAAGAATGGCCATCACTGCTGGATTTCCGGGTGGTCGTAACCATGGAAACAAGCAGTATATAATATGATGGAAAAATGAATCAAGCCAGGAAAAGAGGCAATATGGACAATCACAATACATTAGTAAGTGCCTTGTATTAACTTTTTCTACATGATAAATGCCATTTACTGAAGTGAACACATGTCTAGTATTTGTCACAAGTGGCATTTAACCCCTTCGCGTCCAGTGCCGTACGGCACTGGGCGCGTGTTTAAAGATGGCGCCCGCTCCTGAGCGGGCGTCATGGCCGCGGGTGAACTGCTGATTCATACAGCAGACACCCGCGGCTGATGTCAGTGACCGGTAGTAATGCCGATCACGGACATTTAACCCCTCGGATGCCACGGTCAATCCTGACCACAGCATCCAAGCGCAGCAAACATCGCTACATATTAGATATCGTCAGATTCGTACTGACCTGTAGAATGAAAGTAACTGGTCAGCTTTAATTAACATCGAACGCTGTAAATAAAAAAACCGTAAAACTGTGGCGGAATTGCGTTTTTTCCCAATTTCACCCGATTTGGAATTTATTTCCGGCTTCCCACTACATCATATGCAATATTAAATGGTGGCGTTGGAAAGTACAACTTGTCCCGCAAAAAACAAGCCCTCATACAGCTATGTGAACAGAAAAATAAAAAAGTTATGGCTGTGTGAAGGCATGGAGTGCAAAACGAAAACGAAAAAAAAAAAAAAAACCCTCCGGGGCTGAAAGGGTTAAAAAGTAAAAAAATGTGGTGGGGTGGGGGGAATGATAAATTCCACCCTATATTATTAATATTAGGTGTAAAAATGTCAAAGTACTCAGCTAAGTTTAAAGCATAATTGTTATCTCAAAAAAACTTGTGAGGGATCATGAGCGATCCATATGCTGAGATCTCCACCAATCGCTAAAACAAGGAGGCAGAAGCATTCAGTCAAGCCACTAGCTGAAGATGGGCTCAGAGGAGGCCATAGCACCCCGGCCCCCACCAATCAAAACCTTTGACATGTATCTATACCACACATCCTGCACATTGCACAGTATTCTACACACACAAGTACAGTCCTGGGTCACAGTGTAGCTAACAAAATTCGAACCAAGTACTTGTCAGAAACGGGTGCCATCTATTTAAGTAACTGCTCAGTATAACTTGCAGCATCAGTACAGCCGTAACTTGAGTACAGGTTAACCTTTGCTTGTAGAATACAGTGCAACATTTAAAACTTCGTCTTTTTACACCTGATGAGGAATAACTCACTAATAGTGTTAGTATTCCAAAAACTCAATAAAACTTTATCGAGTATGACAATAACTCGCTTGGCTTGGTACTGCTCCTCTTTGTCCCAGCAGTCCACTCACGAGGTTTGTATTAACATCCCCTCAGCACACCTCAAGCCACTGTCCACTGGTCACCAACTCTGGGATGGAACATCTACAGCCCACACTGATTCAGCAATGGCCCCCACACTCTCTAAATCTTTTTACCAGCTCGCCAACTTGTCTCATGGTGGTAGGTCTTGCTGTGTAGAACACCACTGAAGCTCCACAGATCTACTTGTTCTTGTTCTTATATTCAACCTCTGCTGCATAGGGCCTACTTGCTAAGGTCACACTGGGCCTACACGCGGTCATTACCGCACTCTGCAGTCTGGCCCAAATCCAGTCCTTTTAGCACCTGTCCAGCCCTCTGCCTTCCAGGCATGACACTGACCACTTTAGTGTTGCATCTCGCTCTGTGTGGGTCGGTGTTCATGCTCAAAACCTCCTATTCCTGCAAGATGACATCCAGAAAACCATGCTTTTTGTTGCCCAACTATTCAGGCAGTGTCTGGCAGTATAGCCATGTACAACATCCCACCAACCATTTGTAGAGGAGGAGCTAAAGAAGTGCACAAACAAGTGTGGAACAACATGGGGGCACATGAACTGTGTCACAATTGAGGGGGAATATGATTGTTAACAACCCCCACGCCCATGCCCTACCCTCTTTGCAAACCTTTAGTTAAATGTACAGTTATAGATTACATGCCATACCCCAGAAGAATTAAATATGCAGTTCGGTAGTTTAGATATCCTTGAACAGATGCCCCTGGCATGTTCCTATCACAAACTAGTTATACTATTTCGGTTTTATTTAATGCAGGAAGATTGGCATTCAATATTCAGAAAGCAAAATGGAAAATCTGCGCAGATGAGCTTACAGTCTAATTACTCCTGTCCCTTCTGGCCTGGCACGACATTAGGGCTGGTATTGTCTCTCCCACTTCAACAGACACTAGAGGTCTTTTGAGGCAGAAAGTTTTTTTTCTTTGAGCATGTTCTGGTCTTATTAATGCTTTGGGAAGAGAACGATCCATTCATTATTCATAGCCATCCAGGGAAAGGACAGTGCAGGACCAGATAAATCCTCACTGAGGTGACAGCAGGTGACAGAGACTTCAGTTTTATGGCTTATGTCCTGTCTCTTCATTGTGCTGTGGGCCAAGCTAGAAGAGAAGGATGCTCACTAATGACCAGTGTGATATACGTGTAACTGCTGATTCTGTGACATGAAGAGGCCTCGGCTGAACATCGCGTTCTTTGGGAAGTATCTGAGCAGGGACAACTGATATGGTGGGAGGAGGAGGATAGCTGGCACATTGTAACAAGTAGGGCCCTTCTTTGCTGTGTTTTAGGGACAAATCCCAAGAATTTGCAGTCCTTCCTGGACAGGTAGAAAGTCAACAGGGCAATGAGCACTGGAAAAAATAGACTTTCTCTAGACTTTTTGTTTCCAACTGGTATCATCAATTATAGTGAAGCTGTATATTATTCTTTATAACTCAGTATTTGAATGTATATAATGTGTAACATCTGCTGGTGATTTTTCATGGGAAATCATCTTGTAAGTTCTTGAATTATCCTTGTGTGACATTACTAAAAAAAACGTATTTGACTGCATGTCAAAAAAGTGGATAAGTCTGCCATCGACTGGGCAAATGTAAAGGAGGTACACATCGAATGTGCACCACAGGCATGGTGAGAATTTAGCTGTACTTGGAATTATCTCCAGATAATCTTCATTCTTGTGGGATATTCAAATATGACTGTGTCAGCTGTTGTTCAGAGTATATAAAGAATTTATATTCACAATAGGGAAACTAAAGAAGGTAGTCTATGTCTTGACAGGAAGGATGGGGTACCTAATATACTGACTGCATGTAGGAGATAATAAGGGACACATGGAGGAGGTTACCACTGCAAATTCTGACTACAAAGGGATTGTTTGCAGTCTGTTACCAAGGCAATATTTACAACTGCACATAAATTTTAGAGACAAAACAATAGGAACTTTTTAATCAAAACCAACTCTAAAGCTGGATTTAGACGGGCCAACTGAGTGGCAGATTGTCAGGAAGGAAGCGTTCTTTCCTGACAGTCGTCTGCTTGTTCACTGAAGGAGGCCACTGCATTTACATGCAGCAATCTCTTCCACAGTATGAGGATGAGGGATTGCTATAGCGATCCCTCTTCCTCATACAGAATCATGGCTTTTGAGCAGCAGATCGCTGTTCAAACAGCACGCTGGTGCCTGCATGAGCTACAGGATTACCCATTGAATAAGCGTTTTGCTTGTTTATTTGGTGATCGGTGGCACATTTAGAAGGCCAGATGATTGGGAACAAACGTTCTCGATAATCTAGACCACGGATGCTCAACCTGCGGCCCTCAAGCTGTTGTAAAACTACAACTCCCACCATGCCCTGCTGTAGGCTGATAGCTGTAGGCTATCCAGGCATGCTAGGAATTAGGCTTGGACTGGCCCACAGGGGTACAGGTGAATCCCCAGGTGGGCCCCTGGGCAAGGTGGGCCCCTAGTCTCCCACCCCCTGCACAAGTGGCACATAACACAGTAGGCTTACTGTACTACATACATATATTCAATGTACAGCACCTCAACCAGCCTATGTTCAGATAAAAAACTTGATAGATTATTAAAGAAACTCCCCAGTTTATTATTACAGACACAATCAGAGTTCAGATGTCTTCTAGCTATAGTGGAGAGCTGCCAGTATCATCTTCTCCCCAGGATCTACCTTCTCCTGAGCAGGTAATATTTGAATTCATCTGCACAGTAGGTCCCCAAAATACATTTTACTGGTAGGCCCTAGGCACCCCAGTCCAACACTGGTAGGAATTGTAGTTTTGCATCAGCTGGAGGGCTCCAGGTTGGGCATCCCTAATCTAGACGATTATTGTTGCATCTAAATGCACCAAAACAGTACGGCCACGTGGTCAGGTTGATACATGCAGTTATTGAATCCAAAATCAGGAGTGGATCAAAAGGAAAAGAAAGTATAAAGGACAGATAGATACCACATCTCCTTTTGTTTTGTATTCACTCCTGGTATTGGCTTCCAAAATGTTCAAAATTATTTCACTTAAAGAATTTATCCAAGACTTAAAAAGACCTCAGAGAGTGGCTGACCTGTGGTGGGCTTCATATTGACATGGTCCCCACTGCAGGATTCCTGCTCCATTGCTCCACGCCCACCTCCACAGGTCCTGGGTCACTGGAAATCAACATCCTGCTGATAGCCACCATCTGATTGGGTCACATGCTGCACAGGTGACAGGTCACCGCTGCTGCCAGTGGCAGTAGAGGTTACGAGGTGCCCATCAACAGGATGTTGATGCCAGAACATTGTGTAGCTGCAGAGATGGCCAGAGGGGCATTATTTATTATTGCATTGTACTCATTTGAGCTAAAAATATTTTTTTCATTAAAAATGTTGAGCCCTTTTTCCTACTCACCTTTGGGTTTATCTAATAATAGGATATGAATTTTCACTCTTTTCTGTAAGGCAGCTGAGTTGATGGGCTTCTTATCTATGATCTCTGACATTATAAACACTCATTTAAGCTCAGTTCTTATCTTACTGATAAGAATGTGGCTTAAATAAGTGTTTATGACCTTATAGTAATTAAGAGATAAGAGTTATTAGAAAATGGTACAAAGTGACAGCACCATTCACACAGCTAGACAAACAGTTAACCCTTTGTGACAGAACGGCTCAATATTTTTAATAAATACCAATTGAAAAATGACTTTTAGCCCAAAATGAGTAAAATGCACCCGTGAAGGTGTACATAGCCTTTAAGCGGTGTCACGTTGCTCTCTCTCTCTCTCTCTCTCTCTCTCTCTCATTGTAGCCATGAAAATCCTCTAGTTCTATCCTTTAGTTCTTGCTTGCATGCATCTCCTGGAGCTTGTGGAGGTGACCAAGGCTACAGGGCTTGGAACTAGAGTATATGGGGGGAGGAACACATGGAGACTGCTCCCTCTTCCTGCTCTCTACAGTTACTCTCACTGGAAACTTCTGGAGCTAGGAAGTGGACATGTGCCACACTCTGAGCTCCAGAGTGGATGATACCGGCCCGGCTCATGATTAAGCATACTGGGTGTGTCACATTACATAGCAGTTTATAACATAACATTACAGTACAGTACAGTACATTACCAGACAATTGCAGATACCCCAGGTCTGGGGTACTGCAAATGTACGGTACATATCTTGTATTATTATACAAAAATATTACCTCAAACTTACAGACATGCTTTAGAGGGAACTTGTCATGTAGAACATGGTGGTTGATCTGTAGACAATATATTATAGAGCAGAAGGAGCTGAGAAGATTGATATATACAGAAGTTTTATGGGAAATGATTCAGTATAACTTGTAACCTATTGATTGAAATCCCTGCTCATTTTGGGCTTAGGAATCAAGTAACCAGTCCTATCAGAGATTGGCGTTCCTGGTATAACTTGCATATCTATATCTTTCAGTCACTGGGTAGGACCACCCACCCACACCTAAGATTGGGTAGCATTTTCATGGTGACAGGCTCCCTTTACACAGTATGAATGAGATTAGAAAGTTGTTTTCCACCAGAAACTCTACCACCCTTCCATCAATGGGAGGTACAGTATCTATTGCAGTTCACCCTCGTACATGAATGAGGCATACAATGCCAGATATAGCCTATGGACAAGAATGGCACAGTTTATGGAAGAACGCAGCCAAGTTTTGTAATCTCATATAAACCCTATAAATTGTGTTTGTAAGCTAGAGATACTGCTATGATTTCCTCCTACATGCATTTAACTCTTCTTTGCTTTACAATAAATGAGTGTATTAAGTATAGGATGACAGATTGACAATGAATTCCACAAAAGACGTCTTTGGATTATTAGCAACCCCCTATTGTTTTGTGACCTCAAATTCTTCGCTTTGATCATGGATTGGTTTGTTTTTGATGAAAAAGATATTCATAACGCTCACATACTCAACATACTTTTCTAATACTGCAACTGTCTGTGTGTTGCTAGAATCTCAGGCCATCAAGTCATATAATGTGATTTTGACCCTAGTAATCTATTGGGACAGTGTGATTGACTAAATCTATTGCAGCACATTTTAATATGATGTGAATAATACAATCCATTAGGCTTATTAAAGGGCTAGTAGAAAACAATTGGTTCTTACAGTAGGAAAAATAGTGACGTCACAAATGAAGGTCTTATAAGGGAGCGATCTGAAATATACCCTTGAGGTGAAACATGTTGTGGGGTGATGTTTGGCTTCTGGTTTTTATAGTAATCTCAGTGAACACTGAAAAGTAAATTATAGGAAATGCTTACTGTACTATAATTGTTAGGGCCCTTTTACACAGGCTGATGAACAGGATGACCTTGCTGACAACTTGCTGTCTCTCTTTCTCATTGTTGCCATGAAAATCCTCCTCCTTTAGTTCTTGCTTGCTTGCATCTCCTGGAGCTTGTGGAGGTGACCAAGGCTACAGGGCTTGGAGCTGGAGTATATGGGATATGAGCACATAGAGACTGCTTTTACTCCCTCTCTACAGATAACTGCCCTGTGTAAATTACTTGCCAAATGACCCTAAAGGTGGCTATACACATTAATATTTTCATCCGAAAGATGTAAGATCTTTCATTCAAAGAAAGATCATTTATGAAAGAAAGAAGTTCTTTGAAAGAACGTTCCCCGAATGTGAATGTGTATAGGCAGTTTGAAAAACTGTATGTAACCACAGTCAGTAGGAAAGACACGGACAGAGAGCTCTCACTGGAACCCCACCCGCTTTTCCTGCCTACTTGCAGTACATGCCCCAGGCGGCAAGTTCCCAACTGGTCAACTCTACTAAGGTGCAAGACAGACAACACACAGAGCTGGACAGAAATGAGTCGGAACCAGGCGGGCAGTACAGTACCAAAACGAGAGACGGAGGGTAGTCAAATAGCCAAGCCAAGATCAGAACCAACCGGGAAACACAATACCGAATCATGAGGCAGAGAGGGGTCAAAAGCAAGCTGGGTCAAATATACAAATAATCCAAAACACACTCAGAACCGGAACCGGGAGCCATGCTGGTGAGTCAAGGAGTATCACTGGCAAAGGTGAATTGTAAGGAAGGGATTTAAATAGAGCACAAGTCTCTGGATTAGAACCTGATGGGTCCATGGACTCAGTGCTCCATAGGACAGTTTACAATCAACAGAGTAACTAGGAGGCTGGGCTGTCCCTCTTAGCCGTCGCCAATGTCCTCAAGTAAACACACGCTGCAGGGAGAAGCAAAGCATTGCACTCTGTTGCTAGGGAGGTGACCGCATCACCGGGAAGCGTGGATTGGCAGCATGTCTAACTTAGCACATCCACGCCGAAGACTGGTTTTAGAGGTCTCTATTAGAGATGAGCGAATCATTCAAAAAATTATTCGCCGAACATTCGCTGAACTTTTCCTAAGATTCGTATATTCGACTAATAGATTTGTTGTATTTGCGTACAAAATATCCGTTATTATGTGCCATTAGCGAACTTTCGCACACTAATAACGAACGTTCATTTAAAAAATGTACGCAACTTCTTAGAAGACGTACGCATGAGCGTACAAATAGTGTACGAATCCTCAGCGTACTATTGTCTACGTGATTACGTAATACGCAGGCGTGCACTCCTCAGAGGCAGAGCTAATATTCGAAAATGGCATCCAGGCGATCCTCATCATTTAGCTCTGAAGAGCTGAAATTCCTGATCCGGCTGATATACAGAGAGGATTACGATGTCACACACCGCCATCCAAAACCAGCATAAGAAGGTGATCCAGCAGGAAATGGTCCGATCTGAAATTCAAATGCCCAGAGCGGCTTAATGAGATCCGCGCAGAGATACGGCAGGGTGAGTAACAAAATATTTGATAAGTAAAAACATGTAAAAAAATTAGTGTACTGTATTGTATATATACCAGCAGTCACTGCGAATAATGAAAAAAGTATAGAAGGACAACGTGGTCGTGCGTAGTGCGCTGCAGTAATTTTGTTTCATGCTAGGCAACGCCTATGACTCTCGACCCAAACAACTTAAGTGAAGGTATTCTAGTCATTATTGTTAATGGTGCTGGCCGTTCTCCCGTTTGCGTCAGGCAAATGCACTATTTCGAAAGGAAGTACCCTTATATGCCCCTTCATAGTTAGCGCTTCCTCTTCCTGCACACAGACTCAAAGACGTGCCCATGCTGCAGCTACTGTCAGTGGGCGATATCCAAAGTATTCCTACCGCACCGTGTTAACAATATAAAGAACGTTATTGCGACGATAACGTTATCTATTGCCATAAATACCTTTTTAGAAGAAAAAATATGATATGGCCCCCTTCTCACACCCATAATATCTTAATAGTAGTATGTGTTAGTATTAAAAAGAGTCATCATCTAACAATTGTGTACATTTTTATGTTGCAGAGCACCGTCAACAATGGTGTCACCACCGTCGAGGCAGGACGGCCCCTGAAGTACCTGCAGCCTCTAGTAAGTGTAAAAGATATTTAATTTATTTTTCATCCAAGCTACGTGGGAGTGCAGCTGCAGTAAGAGCACTAGTGGTTAGGAACGGGATCCTCCAGCCCCAAACTATTCCCATGTAACTACAACTGTTCATTAGAGTTGAATATAAGGCTACTTCTACACTAGCAGCAGCCCAGATCCAGCGGGTGAAGGGTCCCTCCGGATCCGTGCTGCCGCAGGTACTCGTGTGGGGCCGGAACCGCCCTCCGGCCCAAATTCACTGTAATGGGGGTGGGCAGCGGATCTGGGCGCAGCACGTTAACCCCTGCTGAGAGGCAGCCGGAGCGAAAATACAACATGTAACTGTTGTATTTTCGTGTACCTGTGGCAGCGCGGATCTGGAGGGACCCTTCACCCGCGGGATCCGGGCTGCCGCTAGTGTAGAAGTAGACTTAGACCATTATTTCATGATTTTTGACAGCTGCTGCACCACAGAGGAGCCGCTCTCACCGTCCTCCACCACAGCGAGAGAGGAACCCACCTGCCCCTCCAACACCACCAGCCCAGCTACCAGAGGTAGAAGGTAGGTAAAAAAAAAAGTGTAATGGGTGGACCTTCTGTCTTCAAAATATGAGCTAAATGTATGTTTTATCTTTGGTAGCTCCAACCGACAGGGAGCAGTTTTCCCCTGCTGGACCATGGGAAGACCACGCAGTATGGGTGTCACTCGATCATACAAACTAAGTACATAACTGTTTCCACCCCTACAGACATCCCCACTGACTTCGAAGTGGAGGCTGGATTACGGCGCCTTGTCTCCAGGCTCCACGCTGCCTCCCGGCTCATTCGTGGCCTGGAGCTGGAGCTGCAAGAGCTACAGGACATGATGGCCCGACGTCAGCAAAGGCCGGCTTAATCTTATTTTTTTGTTCGTTCTTTTGTTTATTAGATTATTTATTTGTTAAAAAGAAATTTTTATTTATTACTAAAATATTCTTGAAAAACCTGTGTTTTAAGTGTTTTGTTAAACCTTTAACACCCTCCTGATCCTGACATAGTGTGAAGAAGATAGAGTTTTTTTCCCACGGCCATTTTCCCATATTAATGAACACAGCGGTGTCTGCTGGCCAAAGTATTACTACATTTCACACACTCCTGTTCACTGATTACAATTGACAGACAGAAAAATAAAAAAGGCTTGGCTTGTTTGGACAACAAGCCTGTACATTCTACCTTAACATAGGCAGTGAAAATTATATATGAGCTTTTTATGGCTGCCCCGGCCAGTAGTAGTAGGGGACGGGGTATATCAGCATAGAGTGATAGGTAAAATAAATACTGCAGTGGTGTATAACAATGTCCGCTAGTATAACTTGTACAGGAAGCAGAGGCAGTGTAAAAAAAAATATTTTTTTTTTAAATATATATAACACATACAGTACAGACCAAAAGTTTGGACACACCTTCTCATTCAAATAATTTTCTGTATTTTCATGACTATGAAAATTGTAGATTCACACTGAAGGCATCAAAACTATGAATTAACACGTGGAATTATATACTTAACAAAAAAGTGTGAAACAACTGTAAATATGTCTTATATTCTAGGTTCTTCAAAGTAGCCACCTTTTACTTTGATTAGTGCTTTGCACACTCTTGGCATTTTCTTGATGAGCTTCCAGGGGTAGTCACCGGAAATGGTATTCCAACAGTCTTGAAGGAGTTCCCAGAGATGCTTAGCACTTGTTGGCCCTTTTGCCTTCACTCTGAGGTCCAGCTCACCCTAAACCATCTCGATTGGATTCAGGTCTGGTGACTGTGGATGCCAGGTCATCTGGCGTAGCACCCCATCACTCTCCTTCTTGGTCAAATAGCCCTTACACAGCCTGGAGGTGTGTTTGGGGTCATTGTCCTGTTGATAAATAAATGATGGTCCAGCTAAACGCAAACCAGATGGAATAGCATGCCACTGCAAGATGCTGTGGTAGCCATGCTGGTTCAGTATGCCTTCAATTTTGAATAAATCCCCAACAGTGTCACCAGCAAAGCACCCCCAAACCATAACACCTCCTCCTCCTCCATGCTTCACGGTGGGAACCAGGCATGTAGAGTCCATCCGTTCACCTTTTCTGCGTCGCACAAAGACACGGTGGTTTGAACCAAAGATCTCAAATTTGGACTCATCAGACCAAAGCACAGATTTCCACTGGTCTAATGTCCATTCCTTGTGTTCTTTAGCCCAAACAAGTCTCTTCTGCTTGTTGCCTGTCCTTAGCAGTGGTTTCCTAGCAGCTATTTTACCATGAAGGTCTGCTGCACACAGTCTCCTCTTAACAGTTGTTGTAGAGATGTGTCTGCTGCTAGAACTCTGTGTGGCATTGACCTGGTCTCTAATCTGAGGTGCTGTTAACCTGCGATTTCTGAGGCTGGTGACTCGGATGAACTTATCCTCTGCAGCAGAGGTGACTCTTGGTCTTCCTTTCCTGGGGCGGTCCTCATGTGAGCCAGTTTCTTTGTAGCGCTTGTTGGTTTTTGCGACTTCACTTGGGGACACTTTCAAAGTTTTCCCAATTTTTCGGACTGACTGACCTTTATTTCTTAAAGTAATGATGGCCACTCGTTTTTCTTTACTTAGCTGCTTTTTTCTTGCCATAATACAAATTCTAACAGTCCATTCAGTAGGACTATCAGCTGTGTATCCACCTGACTTCTGCCCAACACAACTTATGGTCCAAACCCCATTTATAAGGCAAGAAATCCCACTTATTAAACCTGACAGGGAACACCTGTGAAGTGAAAACCATTTCAGGTGACTACCTCTTGAAGCTCATCAAGAGAATGCCAAGAGTGTGCAAAGCACTAATCAAAGAAAAAGGTGGCTACTTAGAATAGAGACATATTTTCAGTTGTTTCACACTTTTTTGTTAAGTATATAATTCCACATGTGTTAATTCATAGTTTTGATGCCTTCAGTGTGAATCTACAATTTTCATGAAAATACAGAAAACTCTTTGAATGAGAAGGTGTGTCCAAACTTTTGGTCTGTACTGTATATATATATATATTTTTTTTTTTTGGAGGGGGGACTAAAGGCTGAGGCTCCAAAACAAACTTAACAATACTAAATAGAACTATTAGTAATGTTAACTAACAACAGCTACTCGCCTACTAAGCGTAGAAAACAGAGGCGGAGGTAGATTTTGAAATAGGGTTTTGGAGACTTCGGGTTCGCACAGCCCATGACATGACACAAGACTTTTGGCTGTAAAATTATGGCCCGGCTGACAGCAACAGTGAAGACACTCAGACTGTGGTATTATTATGTTTATTGGGGGCCCCCTTACTGTGATAATCTTACTTTTGTTATATGTAAATAAGCCTCTAGGAGCAGGGGGGGCATTGCCCCTGCTCCTAGAGGCTCCGTTTTCCTACCTCCTTCCACGCCCCGAGGTTCTTGATTGACAGGGCCAGCGCTCGGCTTCTCCGGCCAGCCTTGCGTGCCGGGGAAATCTCGCACGTGCGCAGTGCAGCACACAGGGCCGGCAGCAGGACACAACGCTGCCTGGCCCTGTCAATCAAGAACGGCGGGCGTGGAAGGAGGTAGGAAAACTGAGCCTCTAGGAGCAGGGGCAACGCCCCCTCCTAGAGGCTCATTTACATATAACAAAAGTAAGATTATCATAGTAAGGGGGCCCCCAATAAACATCATAATACCACAGTTAGGGTCTGCTGACATTAGCACATTGCTAATGTCAGCAGGTTTAAAAGGGTTAAATCTTTTTAAAGAATTTGTGCAAGTGCAAAAACCAGTGAAACACAGTGTGGAAATGAGGGTCACTTGGAATCCGTTATAGAATTAATCAAGTGTTTTTTATATGGCAACCATCACTAGCTCTCATTTTCTTCACGCATATTACATTTTAAAATTCCTAGCACATAGAAGTATTTTTCCTTAAAATTCTCAAACTTCTCTTTTACTGGACTCTGAATTCAGCTTCTTGCTGCCTGTCCTCTCTGCAGGGACCCCTGAAAGCGGTATTACCAGTTTCCATGTATTTTTATTAGCCTGGTGGAACAATAAAGGCTCAAATCTTGGTAAATATGCATTGCGTGAATGGATTATGCTGACACGGTGCTTCCCTGGCCTTCGTGAAATGAATAACTTTACGGCATGAATAAATCGCAATGCAAGGTCCAGTCCTCTCATTAAACCAGCCCCAGTGGAGAACACAACAGGCCGCAGTATATTGCTTCTTTGTTTATAGTGTATATACTGGTTCTGCAGCAAGTTGCTCTCTGCAGTTTTGTAAATCCTACAACCTTAAATCATATAAATTTCTGTGTTAATAGGTGTAAGTTGAATTGTAAATGTTAATAAGTGAACTGGTAACAGGTTGGTTGAAAAAAGCTTTTAAGAGCTTTCACTTGAAATTGGCAGATTAAATGGGCTGGCCCCTTTGTAAGAATATATCCTGAATTGCCATACAGTGCACTCTGTGTATAATAAACTCATAGCATGTTTGTAGCTCACCTGAGTTAGGGCTCATGCACATGAACGTCTGCCGACCGGGCCCGCAATGCACAGGCACCGACCATAGGGCCGTTGTATGTGGACACAGGACCAATTCACTTAAATGGGGTCCACGATCAGAATTGTGGACGCAATACTTTTTTGAGGTGCGAGGCACAGACAGAAACCCCACAGAAGCACTCTGTAGTGCTTCCGTGAGGTTCTGTGCCTTCATTCCGCACCGCACCTTCAGGACTTCGGACTGCTGTCCATGGGCCGCAATACAGGCACTGACTGACAACGGTCATGTGCATGAGCCCTTAGGCTGATCTCACACTTTCGTTATTTGGTCATTTATTTCGATCAGTTAGGTAGGGCTCATGCACATGAGCGTGTGTGCCTAGCGCCCATATAGCAGACCGCAAACAGCAGGTCTGCAATATACGGGCACCAGCCATGTGCACTCCGTATCATGGATACGTACCCATACACTTGAATGGGTTCACAATCCTCAAGATATGGCGCAATGTGGAGCATGAGCACGGATTGAAAGCCCATGGAAGCACTACGAAGCGCTTCCGTGGGATTGTGGTCCATACTTTTGCACCGCAAAAAATAGAACATCCCATTTTTTTGCGGTGCGGACTATCTCTTGTGGATTGCAGGCTCATTCAAGTCATTGAGTCTGCATCCGCAAACAGCGTGCATGCAGACTGTGGCCCCGCATTGGGTACCACTATTTGCGCAAAGGTATGGAGCAAACATGTGCATGAGCTCTTATTGTGAACCAAAACCAGGTGTGGGTCAAAAACACAGAATAGGTGCAAATCAAGTCATTATACCTGATATTTGAGTAGGCTTCACTACTGGTTTTGGCTCACAATAACTGATGGAAATAACGTGTGAACTCAGCCTTAAATAGGTTTTGCAGTTTCAAAGTTGACCGGGTAGCTGGGCTTACTGAAGAAGATGAGCGTGCTGGTGTTCCGTTTCCATACTTCCCATGGTAGTGAATGGGAGCTACACTGCTAGAGTTTAGGAAACATCAAAGCTTATTCTGCTATGCTGTTTGCATAGCTCCCATTCACTACAATGGGATTACAGAAACAGTGGAGCTCAGAGAATATGAATGATACCACAAAAACATTTTTCACAGTCAAGAACAGAAGATAGTAATGAAAAACATAAAAGAAAAAAATGACAAAATTACACCTTCATAAATGATCATTTTAAAGGAAAATCCCTTTAAAGTGTGGGCCACAATAAATCAGAATGTTTATTGAAAAGACGTACTGTGTTAGGGGCTGAAACAGTTTTATGTTGTACTGTTTATTCATCTAATTCTGCCATATGCCTGCAATGTCACTTGTGGCCACTAGATGCCACTGTAGGGTCAAGGATTATAAAAAATAGCTGTGAAACAGGAAGTGCTTTAGTGCGTGGCCTGGATGACACTGAGGGCGAGATTTAGCAACTAATCATAGCTCAGCTTTCATTTGGCATTCTGCTTTCAAAAAATTAAAGCTGCTCTGTAACAAGTTGGTATGAGCAGCAAAGACGGTTTCCTTTCCAGGATATGTTCTCACAGTGGATTTTGACACTTTCTAATGCGTTTTTTCAGAGTTAATGCCATGGACTCACTTGCAGTTTAGCCCCACTGAATGGAGCTCAACTGAAAATGGATACCTGCAGTGAAAACTATGCAAAGAATGGACATGTCAGTTGTTGGTGGGGTTACAGCTTTTAACTGCTAGTCACACGAACAGCAGCTTTTTGGCATGGAATCTGTGCCCAATTTCGTCATGAAAACATGCTGTGTTAATGGGCCCTTAGACAATTTTCATAAATCTGCTTAGTGCCTGTGAGCTTGAGTAGCAAATGTTAGGGCCCAGGGAACTAGCCTGGTGAAGCAGGCGCCATGACAGAGAGACTGTTGCTGTTATTGAGTTAAAGGGGTTCTCCAAGAATGATTTAAAATGGCCACCAACAACCTGTCCTAGAATGTGAGCAGGACTAGTTACCTCCACTTGCAGAGATGCCTTGGATAGGGAGGCCTCATACCTACACCCTATGCTCTGGCACTTGCATATACTACACATTGGTGAGTTTTCCTGTCAGGCTACTCATCCATGATGGCATATCATAGGCAGGAACACATCATTACCATCTATTGTAGAGCAGTGTAGAGAGGCCCTGACCCATCACCCCCTGCTCACATTTTATGAAAGGTCGCTGGTGGTTAAACCATTCCTGGAGAATCCCTTTCTAAAGAGCTGGTTGTGGACTAAAAATGACTGGACCAATGGGCTTAGAGCGGACTCCAAAGCGCTAAGCGATGCAAACTTGATTTTTATTGTTGTGCTTTATCATATATATTCCTTTTCTGGTGTTTTAGGGTGCATAATAAACTTTGTTAGAGGGTCAGGAGGGGCTTGGTGGGAGCCACAGTCTACGCCATGCTCATTCAAACCCTGGAGCCATGAGGTGAGATGCGCTGGCTGGACCTTATGTCCACATAAGGCCAGGCATATGATTGGTAATTAGAGTAAAGCAATCATTACCCTCGTTAGTGTCTCGGGGGCCTCGATTAAGCCAATGTTCTCCCATCCACACCCTTTGATCTGTGCTTTGCAGCCTGTTGAAAAGATATCTTCCAAATATCTTCAGTAAAGAAACGATTAACTGCAACCAATCCATATGGAAAGATCTTTCCCCATGGAATAGTGTATATTTTAAAACTAATGAACAAGAAAACAATTTGAGGCGGGAATAATTGCCATTGGTTGTAAACAGTTGTTTTTCATAAATATTACAATTGTCATTAATAAAGAACAAAAAAAAAACTATAAATAATAAAAATGTTTATTCACATGATGTAAAACAATGTAATTTTCTTAAGATGTTAATTAGAGCAAAGAAAAATTTTCCCCTTTTGCTTTCAGTGTAAAAATCCAGTATACAGGCTTATTTAGATAGGTATCTGGTATAAAATACTGAAATGCTGATGTGAGAAAAACAGGATATAGGATTTATTGATGGAATAGAGAAAATTGGTCTTAGCACAAACATATCCTGCAGAACAGCTCATACATTACTCATATATTAGCGCTCCAGAGGGTACTTTAATGGATTGTAGATCAGTGATGAAAAATTGCAGCAGTATGTTGATAACAGAAAATCTGCGCTTTGGATGGCACCGTAAAATTGGAGCATTCACCATTTATATCCTGTGTATTTTATTTTCCGCTATGCTTTACCCTAAACTAGCTCAATATTTTATGTTGGGAATGCGGCAGACACACATGCAGGTAGGATGTGGCAATGTAATATCCATTGGATTACCGTCTCAATAGCTGGGTTACATTTATCTTTCAAGGAAAATTGATCACAGTTTTCAGTTTAAAAAGATTCTGTGCACAGAACACTTATTTTCTGCTCAATCGCATATCACAAAACCATCACCAGTTTAAGGGGTTGTCTCACCTGGAACATTGGTGGCATATCGCTAGGATATGCCACCAATGTCAGATAGGTGTGGGACCTACACCTATCTTTAGAACCAAGCACCCAAAGTTTGGGAGAGTGCACCGTGCTTGCGTTGCCACGACACACTTCTATTGAACTGGTCAAAATAGCTGCAGTAAATGGCAAAGGCCCAGTACAGCAGAGAGACTCGTTGGTAGTTCCCCCTTGTACTGCTCCTGTGCGGGGTACTGAAGCGCACGTCAAAGGTGCAACACTTGCTGGCCCTATGAGCACAGGGGGCGCAGCAGCAGCACTTATAGCAGAGCCTCCAGGAGTAACGGCAACGCCCAGGTTGCTCCTAAAGGCTCATTTGAATATAGTAAAAGTTCTGTTTTCTTATAAATAAAGCCACGGATGGAGATGAGACCAAGACTGCTAGATTCTGCTGACAGAAGCCATTTAAAGAGGGGGGGGAAACCCTATGTGACAGTATCTTCTCTGATTGGCAAGAAGGGTTATAACATAAAGAACAGCTCCTGTATACACTTCTAGGATCATTGGATGTCTTACAGACTGAGAAATGAAACAGTATCACATGATCTTTCTTCCTCATGTAATTTGGAACTTACCTGTTTAAGGCTACTTTCAAACTAGCGGCAGTCCGGATCCAGCCGGTGAAGGGTGCCGCCGGATCCGGACTGCCGCAGGGACATGTGTGGGACCGGAACCGCGTTCCGGCCCCACACGTCACACAGTACCATATACAGACATACATACATACACACACACACAAACATATACATACTTACATACTCCAGGCAGGCAGGCCGCATGTCTTCATTTCTCAGCTGGGCGCTGTAGGGAATCGTCATAGCAGCGCGCCTCCTGGGCATGAAGACGTGCGGCCTGCCTGCCTGGAGTATGTAAGTATGTATGTGTTTGTGTGTATGTATGTATGTATGTCTGTATGTGGTGACGGATCCGTCCTGAACACCATTGAAAGTCAATGGAGGGCGGATCCGTTTACCATTGTGGTCACACCAAACGGATCTGTCCCCATTGACTTGCATTGGGGGTCATTCCGGATCCGTCTTGGTGCGGATGCCTGGACCGGAGAGAAAACCGCAGCATGCTGTTCTCCGGTCTGAAGACGGAACGGAATGCTTTCAGGAGCATTCTGTTGTCTTCAGTTCAGTTTTGTCCCCATTGACAATGAATGGGGACAAAACTGAAGCGTTTTTTTCTGGTATTGAGCCCCTATGATGGAACTCAATACCGGAATTTAAAAACGCTAGTGTGAAAGTAGCCTTAGGCACCATGCACATGACTGTATCTTTGTTCCACATCCAAACCGCAGTTTTTGCGGATCAGCACACGGTGTACTGTCCCCTTCCATATGTCCATTCCGCTCCCCGCTCTGCTGACAAGGAAATTTCTATAGACAAATAAGAAAATGCACACAGCCGGTGTGGGGATGGAGGAGGAGTTATTATTTATTAGGTGAACATTTTTCTTTTCTTTTACGGCATTTCAGCCCCTTAGCTTCGTTTTTGCAAAACCTGACACCCTTTTAAGATTAAGTTTCTATATAGTAACATTATGGCAGTATGTTTATGAAAAGTCCAGCTTTTCCATCATGGTGACTTTCTTTACGTAAAATGTCAGCCCTTCTTTACTTTCACATTGTGACATCTCCTCTAATTCTTACCTATCTTTTGTCCCAGATTAAAGGAGTATTCCGGTTACCATAAATATAACTTATGTTTTATACTAATTTATCATCAATAATTACCTACTATAATGTCAATTTCCCTATATACTGTTCAGTAGTTATAAAAGTAGTTTTCTTCCTCTGGTACCCACTGTGTTTTCTCATAAGTTACCATGGCATCGACCTGTAGTTCTGAGCCTTTGTTAGGTCGAGCATGCTCAGTGTGTTGCTATCAATTCTCTAGCTAAATATTAGTGTGCTGCTGATTGGTGAGAAGAGGGGGTGTGACCGGACTGTATATCAGGCAGCCAATCAATAATCATCAACACTCATGAACCAGCAGGAAAGCTAGGGATTGTGGGGATTGTAGTTTTGTGAGGGGAGATCAGGCGCCATGATACTTTCAGTGCGTTGCAGGCTCACACAGGAGCTAGACAAATGGATTACAAGGTAAAATGAAACTCTGGTTATATGTATAGGTATGGGTTCTAGTTAGGTCACTGCTTGAAGCCTTAAAGGGGTATTCCCATCTCACAAATGTAGTTTGTATAGTTAGATAACGCCATACCAATAATATTACTAATAGAATGTATTTATATAAAATGTACCGTTTAGAAGATTTGCCTATTTGTATATCCATTGTCCCACACACGAGTCAGGCCGTTGCGCCTGGTTACGGCCAGCTTGCTCTTGTTCAAACCCGCTCTGAGGTAACTGCTGTATTGTGAGCGCACATTACATGAGCATGTGGAGACCCCCCATCTTAGTGTTGTAGCATTTTTGTCTGCGTTACCAAAACGCAGAGAAACTGATCCTGTTCCAAGATCAATTCATCTCTATGGAGCAGGATCTGTTTATAAAGTCTGCATTTTGGACGGATCCTGACCATTGCGTTTTGGACTGGTAGCGTCCAAAACGCAGATATGAAAGTACCCTAAGATATGTCTGCGCATGCTCATGCAATGTGCATTCACAATATAGCAGTTACCTCAGAGCGGGTTTGAAAAGGAGCAATACTACATGGCCGCCGTGGCCGTAACTAGGGGCAACGGCCTTACTGATGTGTGTGGGGCAATGGAAACACAAATAGGTAAATCTTCTAAACGGTACATTTTATATAAATACATTCTATTAGTAATAATATTGGTATGGGTATATCTAACTATACAAACCACATTTGTGAGATGGGAATACCCCTTTAATGCAGTTTTTCAAAAATTAAGTTACTTAACCGGAATACCCCTTTAAGATTAGAACAGGATATATGCAGCAATGTGTTGCTGGTAAAGGATAGGGGAGAAAATGAATCCCTTGCCTGAAGTACATATATTTTGGTAATTGCTTTATTATACATTAATGTACACAAAGGGGCAGGTTTAAGATGGCGACATCGCAGCAAGAAAAAGGTTTTTGCAAGGTTGGAATTTGCAAGAATGCAGCCAGCAAATTTTTCAGAATAAATTTGGTAAATGTGTGCCACACAGAAACATGCATGTCATGTTGGGCGAAACTGGCTTTTTATATAATGGGAAAAGTCTGCGTCGCCCATAGACTTCAGCAGAGAAAGTGAACAGGATCTGAGCTGTGTACGAGCAGAGCCCTAGAAAACTGACCATGTATTGAACTACATGTGCCACAAACTACAGTATGGCATGTGTGTTACAAAAACATCTGCACTGTAAATCATACAGATTCCAAATTCTTCAGAGGCTGAAACCAGATGACAAACAGAAATGCTGTTACTTTTGCATCAACTTGCAGGGCCAACTGGAAGAGGACGGATTCGCTGACAGGCAGGTGTTTAGAGAGGCGGCTACATTTCACCTCACTGGGAAGGTCAACAGTCACAATGTTAAAATCTGGGTCTCAAAAGCCCACATTTCCTTATCGAGCACATGAGGGACTCGCCCAAAGTAAACATGTTCTGTGCAATGAGCAGATGCAAAGTACAGTCCCTTCTTTATTATTATTTTTTTATATCAAGGATACAGTCACTGGCCTCTCCTATCTCGAAATGTTAAAGGACTCCCGCAATAAAAATGTTATTCTTCTTACTAGAGACTGTATTTGTGAGATATCCCCTCCCTTCTCATCCTCAGCTGTGTCATGTGACCAGCAGTCAGACTTTCCAAATAACACAGCATTTTATGTCTGGACAGCAGAGGCGGACTGGGAACTTAAAGTGGCCCTGGAAAAAATACTAAAAGTGGCCCCGTTTTGTAGTCAGGTCCAAATTGAAGGAAGGCAGGGCCAGCGATACCATATTGTGGCACATTATACCCCCCAAAGGAGCCAAATACCACAGTCCACCATAAAATACTGCCCTAAAAACTTCCACTGGCCAGTCATGATGAGGGCCCAGACGCCCCCTTGGGCATCGGCCCACAGGGAAATTTCCCTGTAAGGTCTATGGCCAATCCGCCCCTGCTGGACAGGAAGTCAGTTTCTCTATGTATTCCCATGGGAGCCTCAATGTCAGTCTCATAGGAATGAATGGAGAAGTAACTGACTTCCTGTCCTGTGTCAAATGACACAGCTGAGAATCAGAAGGGAGGGGGATAATTCACATACACAGTCACTGTTGAGAAGATTACATTCACTACAGATTACATCATCAACCTTTCTAATAGATCAGAGAATAAAAATTTTAGCAAGAGTTCTTCTTTAAGTGAATCAGTCACCAGTTTTCTGCTGCCCTCACTTTTAAATCCTAACAGCTCCAGCACATGCCAATGAGTCCTCATATTCATGAGCTCACCCCGCACCTGCCTCTGATTTTTTTCCAATTGAATCAGCAGCAGGAGGGCTGGGAAAGCCAGAAGTTCGTGAATATTTGGGACTCATCATTATGCACCTGAGGTGTTCAATTCAAGATTTTGGCAAAATGGGTAGCGTAACTAAAGAAAGTGACCTGGCGTTTTGCTAAGAGGATCTGTCACTAGTTTATGTTGCCCTTAGTTAGGACACAATAAAACTGGTGACGGATTCCCTTTAAGAGAATGGATTATGCCACAGAGGAAGATCTGTGAAAAATAGCCTATCAGCAGGATGGTGCTCATTCTCATTTCACCTACACCTGCTCAGGTAAGATGGTCGCCCCCATATTCATGTTCAGAAAATAGAATTAAAAAATCTGCAATCAGAAAATAAAAACAGATCAGATAAAAAGGAGACGTGTCACTATCTGCTTTTAAAATTTTTGGTGACACATGTAAATTGAATGCCACCCTTGAAAATCAATGTTTTTTTTGCTTTTAATTAAATTCATGTGCCAATTCCTTTCTTAATCCGTAGAGCCACCAGTGCATAGATTTTTCAGACACAGAGCTACAAATTCTTCATAGACATCTTTAAAAAACATGGTTACATGCAGTAATCACTAGAGGGAGTGTGAGAGCTAACAGTATACAGCTCTACAGTGAACTCTGTAATACTACCAGATGCTGTTAAATTCCACGTTGCATCTTTTCAGCCTCTCTCCATGCAGAGCTCTGAGCACTCTAGACATACAATCAGTAATTAGTCAACTCGTAAACTCTGGCTCTAAAATCTTTCCCATGGGTCATGTCTGGTATTGCATCTCAAATTCACTTGAATAGCGCTGAGCTGCAACACCAGACACAGCCTGTGAGCAAGTGTGGTGTTGTTTCTGTCTGTGGGGAAAATACACACTCTTTTTTTCTAATGTTTGGCAACCGCTTTAATCATTTAACACTTTGTATAATAATTAGAGGAACATACGCGTGATTTCCGCTACTATCCTAAAAGTCATATTATATAAGCTTGAAGAATACAGAAAGGTGGTTAGAAATAATAGTAATAGCTCTGTGATCAAGCAAATCTCAGAATATGTACAGTTACAAGATCAATGTGTGGAGTCGGACAACATGTAATTTGCAGTGTGTCTACTCTGGTACAGATCACTGGAAGAGATGTCAAATTAATGAGTGGAGAAAACCAGCAGGACAGAAATAAATAAATAATATATATATATATATATATATATATATATATACATACATACACACACACATATATACCAACACTGGTTGAGCTGCGTTATTTAGATGTTCGGAAGATACCACAGATCCACTGCATGTAACATCAAAAGCGCAACATGAATAGTAATTGTTAGTGTGAAGTGAACATTTAAATTCTATCAAACACGCTTCCCGAGGTTGACCGCAGGGAAAAGCAAGATCTTCGATTCTTCCTGTCCTCTGAAGATCTTCACTTTTTTGATTCTGAAAACTGCTTGCAAATGAAATAACTCTGTGGTATGTAGAAAAAATAAAATAGAAGGGGTGGGGGGTGGGGGGTGGTCTTTTTATTTTTTATTTTTTTATTTTTTTTTTTTATCTGGCCTTTTATCCCTGGAGGGAAATAGGGAGCAGAGGGAAAAAGATATTGTGTCCAGCAGAACCGACGAGGGGTTTTGGATCAATAGCTTTTTCAGCGGGATTCCGCTTAATGAAGGTTTCTTCAGCAGAGAGGCTTTTTTTTGCTAATAACAGTAGGTATTATGGATGGCCGTGTGGAGCAAAACATCTGTAGGAAAGACAAAATAATTGCTTCGTTTTGCTTTAGAAAGGATTAGGAAGAATCTAAACCCACAGCAAACCGTTTTACTTTGAGGAAGTTTGAGGACAGCTTTTCTACCACAACCCCCCCCCCCCCAGTCCCATATGTTTGTATAGAAGAAGATAAATCATTAATATCTCACCGCGGGGCGAGAAGTCGTGGATTGTACTACACAATGAGCTGGAGCTTTGAGGTCAATGATACACAATGCAGGGAGATGTGTACCACAAGGGTGTGCGACATGTGTTTAGACTGCACAATACATTTATTCCCTCTATACAAAAATACACAGCAAATGTAATATTGATAGATTTCATCCACTGTAGATAAACACTCCCCAAATTCACATACGTTATGCAGTCATACAATGCGCACCTCTGCACCCTTTTAGGACCAACACACATCAAACCTTTACTTTAGAAATTCCTATTTATTTGTATTCTGTAGGATAGCACAGCATATAGGTATTCTCTCGTTAAGGCTGCAGCCCTTGCTGTATATGACCATGTAGCAATGAAAAAAAAAGATACAGAAGGCAAATAGTTAACATTATACATTGAACAAAGAAAACATTGACTATAATGGTAACTGCGCGAATAAATACAGTAATAATTGCTGATCTCAATGTCTGTCAATTCCTCCTTTCTATGGATATTTCACAAGAGGGAGGGAAGAAAATATACTCTCATTATAATGTATTCTGTACACCGATGCTGCTTATTTTCAGTATGGTACATAATGAGAGGATATATGGCGTGCAGCCCGCTCAGAAAGAAGCGAGTACTGGATGGAGCCGATTACACCGTCTGTATGAAGGAGAGGGGAACGAAACATTGTAGATTCCTCTTTGGGATGATGACACACATTTCACTTTCATCATGACTGTACTTTGGTAGATGATAGGGATGCAACAATGTAACCATCCCCCCTTCAAAGGATGTTAAAAAAAATCTCAAAAATGAATTCTAAAAAATAAAAACTTCTTTATAATATATATATTTATATATATCTGAACTTGATCAAGTACAAGAACGTGGGTTTAAATGATTTAGGCCTGGTTCATAAGAGCATAATATTAAAATACAGTTGTGAGAATGAATGTCCTGTTAAGGCACTATGAGGCCCAAGATGATCTGTATGGTGAGTTTCATGCACAACGAACCCAATTGAAATGGCATCACCGTATGAAGTCAGTCTCTGAGTACTGCTCTGTTGGGCTACAACATGGAGTGTTTCGAATGTGATAAAACATGCTTAGCAAATACGTTGTTATGAATGAGGCCTTAAAGGGGTTGTCTCACTTCAGCAAATAATTCCCTCTACATTATACATGCTAATACAAGGCACTTACTAATTTATTGTGATTATCCATATTGTTGCCTTGGCTGGCTTCATTCATTTTTCCATCACATTATACACTACTCGTTTCCATGGCTATGACCACCATGCAATCCATCAGTGGTGGCCGTGCTTGCACACTATAGGAAAAGGCACCGGCCTATGTGTGGCCCCATAGTCCCAGCCAGCAGAGAGGCCGGGATTTTTTCCTATAGAGCGCAAGTATGACCACCTCTGATGGATTGCATGGTGGTCAAGGTTGGTTATAACCATGGAAACGAGCAGTGTATAACGTGATGGAAAAATGAATCAAGCCGGCAAAGGAGGCAATATGGACAATCACATACATTAGTAAGTGCCTTGTATTCACTTTCTGTACACAATAAATGCTATTTGCTGAAGTGAGACAACCCCTTTAAGCATAAATATGAAAAGGAAAACTAGAAGATCAGAGTATTTCTCTTCTGAACACTGCAAATGTGCATATTGCACAGAACCTTCCTAAGAGAACTGAACCTTCGAAGCCAAATTTAGAGTGTGAAAACATTACAAAAAGGCAAAAATATGTGTACCATTCTACGTATTCCAGCCAAAACACTTCCCATATGTGGCCGTAAGTACCAGTAAATACTCAGCATGACAAGAAAATCTTCAAGTGCTACAAAGTGCAAACATTACTCTGAACTACCATAGTTTTTAAGGAGACCGTTTGTAAGAAGGCTCTTTCTGGCCAACCGGTTTTGAAGGCACGTAGTGATAGAATTCCAGCCAATTGTTGATTTTGGTCCTACACTCCATGTTGCCCTAAAATAAAAACTATCATTGTAAAATGAAACCGTAGCTAGCATATATATGCCATTGTCTCACTAAAGAGATGAGACATATATATCTGCTGGTACAGAAGAATAGCTCAATATCTCAAGAATCTGAATTTTAAAAGGTAGATTTACGTATATGGTAGAATACACCAAAATATAGTCATTTCATCATTTTACAAATAAAAAAATATACTGGAGAGGGAACAAAATAGCATAAAAGGATAATAAAACATTGCATTGCACTCAGGTTTGCAAAGTCATTATAAAGGCACAAGGTTTCTCTTTAATTACCATAAAGAAAGGCAAATGAGCAGCGAGGTAAAGAAAGGGTTAAAAGGGAAAGGCCTTCTTGTCCTGGTTACAGGCAAAATAAGGCAGACATTTGTGTGTACTGTTTGACTGCACAATGTGGACAACAACAGACCTTTCCAAAGATGTTGGCCGTAGGAATAACCTTCCATCATCTCAACTGATGCCCACCAAATCGCTGATGTATCTTTCTGGGCTCATTCCCCCCATACACAGATTTTATTTGCTAATTTACGTTAGGCGGGAATCTCCCATTATTACAACTCCTCAAACCAGATTTCTTGAAGAGTGGATTGTATGGCGATATTACTGCTCAATCCTGCAATCACCAGGACGCCACCAAATATTGACTGCAGAAGGAGGGATAAGTCCTGTACGGCAAGTTTAACTAGAAGTGATATTTCATCTAGATCATCCAGAAAAGTGTCCTATCCAAAAAAAAAATTGGCCTCCGTAAGATACCACAGGCCAACAATAGAGCACGAAAACCTGCCCACTTCTATGGAGTAAACTGGGGAAAATCTTGAAAGTGATGGACGTAGGGTGGGAGAATCCTGGAGGACTGGTAATCTAGCTGGTGGCGGTCACGGCATGCATTCTTTTTGCAACCTCATACACATAGGTTACGTCTGGTCTCTTCTCTGGGTCTGGGTTTATGCAGGTATTTACCAACATGCGCAGCTGTGAAGAGAGTAAGAAAACATATGTTAATGGTTCATGCATCGTCCAAGCATAAAATAATCTATTAAAAAGGTTGTCCAAAAGGGGTAGGGACTGATGTTGACCACCCATACTTTACTATACCCTTGAAGACTATACTTTGTTTTTCCCCCAAATTTGTTTATTATATGTGTTCAAATAGTACAAGTGTAGTTCAGGTTGACATAAATACCACTTTATAGGGGTTCTACAAGCATTTGGTCGAATTAGGGAATGGTGCTATCTTTTGGAGGAAAACGGTTTTACATTGGACTCTATCTCCCTCGCTTGCAGGATGTGGCTCTTTCTTTTCCTGTTCGACTGCATTGACTATAACAGGAAAAGAATCGGCCACAGCTGGCGGGGGGCTGCAGCACTGGGGGAGCAAGGGAGGGCGAGTCCCATGTAAAAGAGCTCCCATCCACAGGTTAGACCAAAAGCCAGGAGAACGCCTTTCTTATTTGGTACCAAAATGCACAAGCTTTTAATACTTGTACTTGGGCCTCTGTAATGAAGGAGTTAACTACAGGTATTTTTTTTTTCTGGTGGATGCTTTAAAATAGAAAAAAAATGTTATTCAATAAAAAAATATATATATATAAATAAAACTGTCGCTCTTTAACTGGGAGATCCTCTATGGGGCATAGTTTTTGATATGTGCCCCTGGGCTGTGACTCTGGATTCACACTTAGCAGCAAAATCACAGCCCTGCAGGCAGGACCGGCACAGCCGCTCAGCTGAGTGGTACCCTCATTATAATCCCCCCGCAGGTCGCCATGGCAACTGCCATCCTGGAGCATCCCTGTACCTTCCTAATAAGCTACCATGTGAAATGCAAATGCGGACAGTCTGAAAATTAGTCAAGGAGAATAGGCGATGAGGATGCAGATATGTGAAATATTCATGTGCAGACTGGAAGAGCAAGGGAGGGGGAAGAGAGAAAGAAAGAGCGAGAGAGTGAGAGAGAGAGAAGAGGGGCGAAAGGAGGAGACAATGTGAGTGTCAGAACAAAAGGCTGCCCCTGACACTCATACTATTATTAAGCATTACTGCAAATGGAGAGACTGAAGCAGAAATTGTCTTTATGTGCATGGCCATTATATTCAGATGCAGCCGCACGGCCATGTGCGTATCTGTATAAGATTGTTAAATCCGCTTCATAGAAAACAAAAGGCTGGGTTCTTTTTCATGTTTGCAGCAACTTATTTCATTAAAAGTTAAGGAAAGCAAAAAAGGTACAGAAAATAACTGCTGCTAAAGTGGTAAAATCCTATACAGAGACACAAGCAGCAGTGCCATGGAGCAGATCAGCGGCGTCCGTATCACTATCAGCAGGGTTATGCAGCAAGTTTCTTTATAAAGAATTCAGAATTTCATCTACATACAGGATTTTTGTGTAATGTATACCGGGGTGAATCCTGCTTGAATAGGAGATTACAAAATCAACTAGAAATCCGTTTTAGAGGAAATGTCAATTTAAACATTTTTAATCACTCTTTATATTGTGTGCACATGGAAAATCCGCAGAGTATCACAATACCAGCAAAGCGGATGAGATTTTAACTAATCAGCCATACATTGCAGAAAAATATGGTATGTGATGTGAAGTATAAAAGCATTGCATGTCAATCCAGTAGACAGATTTTTACCACAGATTTCACCCTTTGCAGAAAAATCTGCAAACGATTTTTCCCCAACCCATGTTGAAGGGGTTTTAAATCTTTACAGAAAAGAAAAAAAAAATTTCATAGCAGCTACTTACAGTGCAAAATAATAAATATGGCAATACCCCCCCTCCTCTTGCGTGACTGCTGTCAAACGCCAGAGCCAAGTATGTATCTATAGGGGTTGCAAATGTAGCACCTGTGCCCCGCTGGCTGAGGAGCAGCAAAGATCCCTCTGTCACATAAGACACAAGCGTCATAAACTGCACATGAATCACATGCAAGAATTATGGATTTTGGATTGTGGACCAAGAGCTTTATGTTACGCCTCTGACTGCGGCACTGATGTCAGTTTGCACATCATCCAGCCATAGAATCAGGTGTGTGTATGAGAATGTAGCATCTTAGCAAGGCTGCCTCAGAAGTTAAAAGCACCAAAAACAATGCTCATTGTGTATGGTGGATTTAAAGGGGTTGTTTGGCTTTGGAGCCATCAACTCTTGGGGTGACAACCTGTGCCCCAGAACATAAAACAACATACTGTTTGCAGTCCCGCCGCTGCTCCCGGTCCTCACAGAACCACAAGTCAACTTGGGCCGATGACCACTGCAGCCAATCACCAGCCTCAGCGCTCAATACAGATTGAACAGGACATCATTGCTGAGGATGGTGATTGGCAGCACCGGTCACAGGGTCAAGCTACTTCTTGGTCCTGTGGGACCAGAAGAGGCCAGTAAAGGATTACCAACGGGACCACAGACAGGTGAGAGGTGTGTTTTTGTTTTTTTTTTAATGTTAAGGGGCACATGTTAGGACACCAGGGGTAGTTAGCTCCAAGGCCGGACAACCCCTTTAATTTTTTTTTTTACTACTGACTAACAGCAAACATCTGACGGCTGCATTTTGTTACATTAAAAAATAAATAAATCGGAAGATTTAATTAGTGTAGATAAATACCTTTTCTTCCCGGGTACCCCAGCTGATGCTGCCACCCTGCCTAGTTTTTTTTTTTTAAATAGCGCTCCTACTCCCCGCTGTGCCCCCTGTAGTTTTCGCGCTCAGTATGTAAATACTGAGCATCGGTACAGGGAGGAGGAGGCGCCAGCGTTTCCTTCTCCCTGAATGTGCCGCGATCCAATCACAGCGGAGAGCGTCACAGCCAGGGAGAAAAAAAAACCTCACCTTCTCCCTGGCTGTGACGCTCTCCGCTGTGATTGGATCGCGGCACAGTCAGGGAGAAGGAGACGCCAATTGAGAAACGCCGGCGTCTTCTCCTCCCTGTACCGATGCTCAGTATTTACATACTGAGCGCGAAAACTACAATGGGGCAGAGCGGGTAGTAGGAGCGCTATTTTAAAAAACTAGGCAGGGTGGCAGCATCAGCGGGGGGTACCCGGGAACAAAAGGTATTTATCTACAGTAATTATAAACCATGAAAGGTCCTCTTTAAATGTGCAAATGTTTAAATGACTTTTCCCCATTATTCTAGTGAATTTGTCCCAGGTTGATATTAACAGACATTTTCCTTTATATACTTCTGAGATTATGGTTGGCCAAGTGGGCATCCATCTATGCTTGGTGTTGACATTCATGCTACACAGAGTAACTGTCTAGAACAAGACTGCTTGACTGGCTCGCTCACCTATAGTGTGCTCAATAAGACCTTACAAGTATAATAAAATATCAAAACAAAGCAGAATTCCCTTAACATACCTCCTCAGAATAGTGGTCAGATGGCAGTGGAGGATAGTCACACTGCTCTATCTTCTTACACAAGGAGTACAGGTTCATTTTATCTCCATAAAAAGGACTCTGCAATGCTGCCATCTGTAAATAAATCAAACAGAAGCTCATTCATCTATTTCTTATAAATGCAAAGCTCTAAAAGAGAGGACTATAGTGGTGGTATTTCAGTGACATGTTTTTTACTATGTAGTAATCAATCAGTTTTGTTCCGCACCACTACCACCATGTGTGAACTTGGCTTTGGTTCCTTTCTGGTTTTAGCTAATGAAACTACAGTAGGTTTGTGGTCTGCCTCCAAAAATGCAGTGCAATCTGCAGGCAGAAAGTTACAGAGCCGGAGGAGCCAAGCAGATTGTAGACAGTTTTGTGGGAAGAGATTCAGCAAAACTTGTTATTGATACATTTAAACTGATGCTTTTTCTGACTTCAACTGTATGGTGGAGGTGTTTTCAATGATAGTATTCTCTGTGTAAGTGTGAATATAGAGACAGTTGTCAGTCACTGACAGATGTACACAGGGAGACGTTATCAGTGATTGATAGCATTCTCTGTGTAAGTGTGTATACAGAGATAGCTGTCATCACTGATAGCTGTACACGGGGGAGGTGTTATCAGTGATACATAGTATTCTCTGTGTAAGTGTGTATACAGAGATAGCTGTCATCACTGATAGCTGTACACGGGGGAGGTGTTATCAGTGATTGATAGCATTCTCTGTGTAAGTGTGTATACAGAGATAGCGGTCATCACTGATAGCTGTACACAGGGAGGTGTTATCAGTGATACATAGTATTCTCTGTGTAAGTGTGTATACAGAGATAGCTGTCATCACTGATAGCTGTACACGGGGGAGGTGTTATCAGTGATTGATAGCATTCTCTGTGTAAGTGTGTATACAGAGATAGCTGTCATCACTGATAGCTGTACACAGGGAGGTGTTATCAGTGATACATAGTATTCTCTGTGTAAGTGTGTATACAGAGATAGCTGTCATCACTGATAGCTGTACACGGGGGAGGTGTTATCAGTGATTGATAGCATTCTCTGTGTAAGTGTGTATACAGAGATAGCTGTCATCACTGATAGCTGTACACAGGGGAGGTGTACAGCTATCAGTGATTGATGTGGCGGGTGGCGTTATTAGTGATAGTATTGTGTGTGTGTATATATAGAGATAGTTCTCAATCACTGATAGTTGTACATGGGGGCAGTCTTAAAGGATAACTTCGTTTTACAGCTGCTCACAAATTAAATTCTGCTTTTGTTGGGGACAGTGTGAGGATCCATTCCAGCCTCATCCCAGTGCTCTGGTCTGCTTATATTGGCTTCTAGTTGCCCCAGTGTTCTGCTCCGGAATCCAGCAGTTTTCCTAGAGGGTGGGGTGTGTTCAAATACAACAGTCTGCCAGTACTATACTGGTCTAGACTTCCTATCCCATACATCTCGGCCAATCACCAGTGAGCTCTATTCTAACCCTTGTCCATATCCTCAACACACATGGTATAAGAGACAGTTTATGCTCACAGCATACAGAGAGGAACAAAGTCAGTCCAGTAAGGGATGCTGACTAATAAACTAAAACCAACACATGCAGAGTCAATAAAGAACTTCAGAAAATTAATTCTATTATGACTGGTGTAAGAAATGTAGTTAATATCTATTGGAGGGAAGATGTGGCCTATACACAGAAAACAGCAATGTGAGATGCTGAGCATTCTGCAGTGTTCAAGCTCTGAGCCCTGGATGGGGAAGGGGCCTCTGCACTGAGCTCTGGAGCAAGCCAGTGAAGAAAGACACACCCACTTCCTTCTGTCCATCTGCGTATAGAAAAAATTGCTAGAAGGGAGACTTCTAGTGGCAGACATTTCAGAAGTGTTTTTGTAGGCTGTATAACATGAAAATGTTTAATCAAAGTGATTTCCAGATTTGTTCAGGATCACCTAAAATGACCTTTAAGAAGAAGTTGCTTGAAATTTAGGCTATTTACACCTTCAGAGGCAATATTTTTTATGAATGCATCTTACACATTTTTAGATAAAAATCATATTTTTATTTGGCCGTTATTAAAAATATTGAGCCGTTCCGTTACAAAGGGTTGACCGTTTTTCTAGCTGTGTGACTGGTACTTTCACTTTGTGTAGTCATCTAATAACCCTTATCTCTAAACTACTAAGAGGTCATAAACACTTATTTAAACCACATTCTTATCAGTAAGATAAGGATTGAGCTTTAAGGACTGTTTATAATGTCAGAGAGCAGAGATAAGGAGTCCAGCTGCTCCTGGTCTGATGGAAAAGACAGAAAATCCAAAGGGTGCTACTACAGCATCCCAGCTATGAACAGAAAAAAGGATGCCATATTTTTATTAAAGACCAATTTAAAAAAGTATTTTTAGCTCAAAATGAGTACAATGCAATAATAAATAAAAATTGCCCCCAAAAGGTGTATGTAGCCCTTAAATCTAGAAAGAACAGAGGTTTAAATGTATAAATGACAAGATTTACTAAATCTTTTCCCACAAAACTATATATCAGTCTGCTCAGCTCCTCATTTTGTGGTGATAGGTTATCTTTAATTTGGACATATGACAAAGTTCAATTAGCCTAGGTGTTGAAGAATAGTCAAGAACACGCAGTCAGTGGACAGTGCTATCCTTCTACATAGTAGACAATTATATTACTCAAGGGAAATAAACAACAGTACCAGGGAGACATGTATAACCAGTAGTGTTAAGTGCGAAGTAAAGAACGCCATTTTTAACGAAGTGTTACTAATGTCTTAATGAGATTTATAAAGTGTCTTACATGCTTTTATACAGGAGATTACATTTTAACATTCTTTGCTTCCTGGTGCCTTTTAACACATTACAGTTGGCAACATGTACATGCATTTTATATGATTAAAGTGGCACATGAACCAGAGGCTCAAAAAGGGAACAAAAAAAAATGTTTTAAAAAAAAGAATAGTAAAAGGCGGCGAGCTGGGAATAGTGTATCATAGGTGTCGTATTCCTTTTTGTAACATACGCAGCAAAAAGCAGTTTAAGAAATTTGCTACAGGACACAACAGCTTATCTTAATCAATAACTTAAAAGAGAACCAGTCACCACTCCTAACTTGTCTGTTTTAATGATTACGTATTCCTCATGCAAAAGCTGCTTTGGCAAATCTTTTCTCAACAATCTATTTTACCGCTATTCCTCCTCGAAATGTATGAATAAATTGAAAACTAGGTGCTACCACTGCTTGTCAAACCCTACACACTGGCAGCACAGATTTCACCAAATCAGACTATATAGGAACACACCTAACTTAACACCCAAATGCCAATCTATTCATACATTTCTAGGAGGAATAACATAGGAACTAAGGATGATGATAACAATCTGAGAAATGTATGGGTCTAAACTAAAGATGAACAAATTAATTCTAACAAATCGATTTCTTTCATTAGCAAGAGTTTTTCACCCATGAGGGATTGTCCCCACAGGTGAAGAAGAGCCCACCTACCTGTTCATTGACAGGGCTTTACATCGCACCCGGCCCTGACAATCTCGTGCAGGTGCCATAGCTACAAGTAGCAGCGCAGATGCTCTGTGAGTAAGATGCATTCATAAAAAATATTGCCTCTGAAGGTGTACATAGCCTAATTTTTCAAGCAACTTCGTTTTAAAGGTCACTTTATGTGATCCTGTGCAAATCTGGAAATCACTTTGATTAAACATTTTCATGTTATACAGCCTACAAAAACACTTCTGAAATGTCTGCCACTAGAAGTCTCCCTTCTAGCAATTTTTGCTGTACAAGGATGGACAGAAGGAAGTGGGTGTGCCTTTCTTCACTGGCTTGCTCGAGAGCTCCTTACAGAGGCCCCTTCCCCATCCAGAGTTCTTTCTATTGTTTTTGCACAGTTGTCAAAAGTTATTTTAGGTTGTGTCCTCCATTCATCTACGTAGATGCTTTCAGTACACCTTCAAACATCTGCTGGTTCTGTGTGGATCAGACTCCGATCCAGCTCCACGATGCGGTCAGGCATGTGTAACCGCCATCTTAGTGGCCATAACGCACTTTGGTTCTGAAGGAACCAGAAGGATTCTGAAGACACTCGTGCGAGAGACCTCTACCACAATATATTCATAAAACGCAGTACAGGGTAAGCAAAGTATTCACAAAGTAACTAAAATTTTTATGTAGGGTTTAACAATACAATAATATACCATGTTTTCCCGAAAATAAGACCTATCCCTAAAATAAGCCCTAGTGCTATTTTGCCTTGTTTTTGGAGTAGGCTTAAAATATAAGCCCTACGCCAAAAATAAGCCCTATCTACGTTACTGTATAAAGTGAATACAAGTGAGCGCTTCCATTATGTATATTTTCGCTGCCGGCACCCTATCAGACCTCAGATCAGCCCACCCTGCCCCATAACAATAAAATAAAAAACTCCTCTTACCTGTCCTGCGCCGTGGCTCCGCTCCGGGTCCGGCGCTCCACAGGCTTCCAGGGCCGGCGCTGCACTGTCCTGACCGCGTACAGCGTCAGGACGTAGTGTGCACACTATGACCTGACGCTGCACGCAGTCAGGTGACAGTGCAGCGCCGGCCTCAGAAGCCAGAGGAGCACCCGGAGCGGAGCCGCGGCGCAGGACAGGTAAGAGGAGTTTTTTATTTTATTGTTATGGGGCTGGGTGGGCTTGTCTGAGGTCTGATGGGGGCACGCTGATCTGAGGTCTGAAGAGGGCACAGTGGGCTGATCGGGGGTCTGATGGGGGCACGCTGATCTGAGGTCTGAAGAGGGCACAGTGGGCTGATCGGGGGTCTGATGGGGGCATGCTGATCTGAGGTCTGAAGGGGGCACAGTGGGCTGATCGGGGGTCTGATGGAGGCATGCTGATCTGAGGTCTGAAGGGGGCACAGTGGGCTGATCGGGGGTCTGATGGGGCATGCTGATCTGAGGTCTGAAGAGGGCACAGTGGGCTGATCGGGGGTCTGATGGGGGCACGCTTTAAACCGTGTTTCCCTGAAAATAAGACCTATCCCAAAAATAAGCCCAAAAAAAAAAAAAAATAAGACACTGTCTTATTTTCGGGGAAACACGGCATACTGTTATGCAGGAGCGGGGTTTTCCTTCTAATTCAGCCTCAATACGTCATCTGGCAATAATCACAATTACCTCTGTTGCTTTCCTATCATTTCCCTATATAGTACATAAGGGGAAATGGGTTCCGAGTCTAGTTGTTGGTAGATTGAGTGGCAGGGATATGTGATATCTATGACATAAGTGTGTCTGCCCGCTCCATACCTCTGTACGTAGGAAAAAGGAAATCACTGGCACCGGGAGACGGCTGTCTTTAATTCATTACTAATTTTTCATGTTTTGCATTTCACACATATACGGTATATAGTTTACACTGCTTTTCAAACACATACACCTCATTATACCAGGAACAGACTGTAAGTTGTACACAATGCATTCTCTCTCCCTACCTATATAGGAACACTTCTTACTTTCCTGTACACTTTTTCACACAAAGCTGAGCTGAAGCTATTATTTCGCACTTTTCTTGGGTCTCATTACTTGCAGTCCAATGGAAAATTCACAACTATGTTAAATTTATGTAAGATATCACTGATGATGATAATAATGAAGAACAGAAGACTGAATGTGCCTCCAAGAACTCTACTATCAGACCATACTCCCTTGATACATACATATAGTATGCACATAAACATCTATTCCAACTATAAAATGGTGGTGCCAAGATGCAAGATACACAGCCATGTTAATCTCAGCTTACAGTTTGCAGAATTAAAATGGGAAGATGAAAGACGGTTCCCGTCAAGACTGTCCTCACTTCCAAGGCACTTTTTCTGCCAACTGGGGCAATTTAATTAAAAAAAAAAATAATAATATTAATATTACAGAATCTCAGTGTCAACCATTCTCTAATATAGTGAAAACACTTTGGGCTGCCCACCTAAAAGTGCATTAAAAACTGGTCTAATGGGGTGGTCCTCCCAAAGGGGATGGCCAGTAGGGATGGAACTGAGGATCTAAAAACTATATAAAAGGCTGCACATCACCAAGCAAACGCAATACTTATTTTAATAAACATAGCCAAATAAAAATACCCATCACAAAAGTGTCCAGGCAGACAAGGTGCACAGGTAACACACATATTGTTTGACTATTTGATGTCATTAATATCATATGTAGCATATTTGATGTCCTTTGGTAGCATTCAATTGTGCCTATTTAGGACTGGATGTGCACATGGTTGTGCGTTGGATTTGTTTTTTTTTTGTCCTGCACAACGCCCTTATCGTATACAATATTTTAACTTTTTGTGAGTTTAATAAAATAATAATTGCTTTTAGGCTACTTTCACACTAGCGTTCTCTGCAAAAACACTTCCGTCACTGATAATACAACCATCTGCATCCGTTATGAACGGATCCGGTTGTATTATCTTTAACATAGCCAAGACGGATCCGTCATTAACTCCATTGAAAGTCAATGGGGGACGGATACTTTTTTTATTGTGTCAGATAGTGTCAGAGTTAAACGTCCCCATTGACTTGCATTGTGGGTCATGACGGATCCGTCTTGCTCCGCATCCCATGATGGAAAGAAAACCGGTTTTCTCTCCAGTTTGAGAACGCAACCAGACGGAAGGGAATGCATTTTGGAGGACTCCGTTCTGTTCAGTTACTTTTTCTTCCCATTGACAATGAATTGGGACAAAAGAGAAGCTTTTTTTTTCTGGTATTGAGACCGGAATAGAAACGATAAGTGTAAAAGTAGTCTTACTTGGCGATGTGCAGCCTTTTATACAAATGTTTTTTTTTTTATGCCTAGTTTTTCATTTAATGGTCTATTACCTTGGCTGGTACCCCATTTATATCAGAAGTGTGCCCCCTAGCTGCTTTTTGACATAGGAACTGAAGATATGTCGGGAGAACGTCCAGTCCGGATAAATGACTGGTCTTCCCAAAGAGGTTTCACTGTATAGTCTGAAAAAGCATCCCTCTAAAGGTGCAGTGTAACAGCCATATAAGCAATTACTAATCTAAGAAATAAGTTTAAGAAGGCAATGGAGCCAAGAAACAAACTTTAATCTGCCATCTATAGGATCCAGTTAAATATATTTTCCAAGAGAGCTCCTACTGCCAGCCATACACAGAACGCTTTAGCGCATCTCTTTCCAATCGCTGCCCTGCTATTCCCGAAATCCCACTGCCTAGCGGTGCCTTGCAGGGCGCTTCTGTCAGTGAACAGGTTAATGTCACACGTTGTAGGTGGGAAGGGAGAAAAAAAATAATAAAATAACACGCAGAACGTCCCCCGGAGGAGCCAACCGCGACTAGTATATTTTCATGCATCTCCTGCTTTGACAGATGAAAAATGTCAACTGTCCTGTTTTTATTTTGAAGCTTTATGCACTATTCATCTGCTTCATTAGTGTATCTTCCCGACTTCTCTCTGACAGCTGCTCTCTCCCTCTACCTCCCCCTCCCTCCCTCCTCTGCACCTCACCACCCCCCCCCTTTTTATTTCTCCTCTCGGCAGCTGAATTTTTCAGGCTAATTTGATCTTGCACACTGAGCCGATCTTGGGGAATGATTGACTTGCTCTCCTGACCTCGCGGCCTGATTAGTATTCCTGGGGTGTCGTGGAAGGACAGGATCCCACTGTCTGTCTTTAAGGCTGGTGGCAGTCTTTCTCCCTTCTCTTTTGCTTTCTCTCCCCATGCTGTGCTGAAAAGCCACCAACTTACAACCTTGTCAAGAATCCAGTAGCTGTGCTTAACAATAAGACAAAGGGAAAAAATAGCATGTAATATCTATTTTGGCATGTAAGGTCTGTGTATTAAAAGAAAATCGTCCCCTTATTAATTGGGCTCACCTTGTTTGCATATCAATTAAAAACTAAAAAAAATAAAAAATTTGCTGGGCCTAATTTAACTGCAAAAAAAAAAAAAAAAAATCACTTTGTAATTTCTTTTCTGCCACTTGATCCTCATTAATTCCATCGCTGCATTAAGTTGAATAGATTTTATATCTTAAGGTGTATCATAATTTGCCTGAGTGCAAAGTGTAATTTTGGAAACGGTGACCTGGATTGTACATTGGTTATAATGCATTATTAAGCGAGAATTTAAAAAAAAAAAAAAAAATCAGGCATGTTGCTAATACGTTGTAATCTAAGCCAAAGAATCACCCAACTGCACCGAAGGCCTAACGCAAGAACAGGCAATTAATGAAGATTAAAGAAGGCTTAAAAGCGAAGGCACTCCGCTACATGGGTCAATTAGACTACAATGGGAGAATTAAACATTTCCACATTTGTAAAGGCAAGCACTTTATCCGGTGACCGGCCATAGAAACACCGCCCTACCTGTCATACAGCAGCTTTTTACAGATGTTCTTCAGCCAAGATTCATGTAACATTAAGAGGCAGCATTCTTCAATGGCGTCCAGAATAAAAGCCTAAACTAGCGGTAACATTCTCCGTAATAAGTGGCACTTCTGGTGCCAAATGATCACAGTCAGTATCCCTACGAGTCCTCTGAGGACACCAGTCATGGACATGACTTAATGCATGTTTCAAGGGTGGTCAGGAAGTTGTGGTATAATGTGTGTGTATACAGGTCAAGACATTAGGTTTTCCTGCAATATACTAGGTTGAAGTAGGATGATTGATACAAAACACAAAGAACATATACTGATACATACAGGTGTTATATTGTGGGACTACAGAGGGAAATGACAGCACCTTTTTGAGTACTTATTACACTGCATTTGTGCCTTTTCTTCTTCTTTGAGGTTTACCTGTCACTTGCCAAGTCTACACAACATCAGCACGTCAGCAATGGGTGCCGAACAATGACATAGATCTGTCACAGGGGCACGAGATCCAGTCCAGGACACATATTAGATGTACTGTGTTTGTGTATACACAACATATTGTGAACAGTCTGCAACCTGATTCTCTGAACCCAAGTTAACGTAAGTGATAGGAGGAGGGACTCCCTATTTACTGGAGTGTAAACTTTTAAGCACTGCTCCCCTTGAGAGGTTCCCTTTAATTTTAGGTTCAATAATCCCCCACAACTAGATTCCATCACAGTGCACTGAATGTTTCTTTGGACACCGCTCACCATATATGCCAATAACCATAAGCCTTAAAACCTACAAAAGTGGTCATTCTGTATTTTTCAAACCAGCACCTGGAACTGAATGCTTTTGGACAGTGCCACCAACTCTTTGCTCTTTTACTTATTTCTCTGTCCACCTCAATGAGGTGGTCGCATACGCTCAGTTCAATGCTTCAACTACCCACAGCTGTATTTACTGTTAGAAAGTTTTGTCAGTTACAGAGAGAGCTGCAGCAGAAAGGACACACACCATGGTGTGCCAGCTTGAAATATATCTGGGAGATCTCTGCACCCATGTGAGGAACAGGGCTGGTTCTAGCTTTGTAAGGCTACTGTCACATCTGCACTTGTTATTTCCATGATTGAGCTACGTTATAGGAGTAGAACAATAAAAATAAGGGAAGTGCACATAAGTGAAAAAACAGAGCCGAATGAAAGGATCCCATTATAGTCAATAGGATCCAGTTTCCGTTCACGCATTTCTCCACTATTTTTAACAAATTCTGTGATAGAGGCTCCAACGCAGATGTGAATGTAGCCTTACAAAGAGATTGTTATGTACTATGCATATGAAGCACAGGTACATTTACTAGTACTGATAATGTCATCTCTTACACATGGAGAGGGATATATGGTGGGGCTCTTTAAAATTACTCCGCTCCTCTGCGCTGTCTGTTCTCTCTCCATTTTCCGGTCCCCATGTGGCCATGGTCAGATGCACCGCTCCTGCCACTGACTGGCTTCAGCAGCGATGTGGCCGCAAGCAGCTCGTCACCCCTGAAGCCAGTCATTGGCTGGAGTGGCGCATGTGACCATGTCGATAGCCAGCCAGATGTAAACAGCACATGGACTGGAAGGTGGAGGACTAGAGCGGTGCCGAGCAGGTAAGTATCAATCTTCAGTTTCAGGGACATGTTGCAGGCACTTGATAAAAAAATAATTTTTACTGGAAAACCCCATTAAGCTATTATGGTCCATTGCAGGCACACATCTTTCTTAAAATTACCTCATAAAGTAGACATCCTAATGACCAAATATCAGATTTGAAGTTGTATCCGTTTTCATGTATCCTCTCTGGTGACATGTAATAGGGGGTTCCCACTGTAAACAGAAAATAAAGAGTCAGAGACATTTGACATACGGGCCCAAATAATTTTGTACAAAATGTATTTGCCAAGAATCTAAAATTTACAAAATAAGCGTAGCATTAGCACCAGAAAATTTTCTATAAATATGGCATTATTGTAATGCTGCTGCATTGTGGTTTTTCCTTTGTGTATCTAGCCATGGCAGCGTGCACCTGTGCATTGGGATGTGCTGACTGACCCCCTTTTTTTCCAGTTGTACTGGAGTCTGAGAGACAGATATACAGGAAAGCATACTTACAATTACACAGACTAGCAAACATCCGGTCTTTATGGCTTGTATAAAAATGGTCATGTTTATAGAAATATCCACAAACCGATCCCAAATCCAAGGTTTACATTCAAATGGCTTTATTGTTAGGCCTTCAAAATATTTTTGAGTTAAAGCAGGGGCGGACTGGGGGCTTAAAGTGGCTGGGTGGCCCAGAAAAAAAAAAAAAACAAAAAGCGGCCTAATGTTGTAGGCGGATGCAAAACTGACAAAAGACGGGGCAACAAAAGTAGGCGGGGCCAGAAATACCGTAGTGTAACAAAATACAGCCCCTACAGAACCAAACAACACAGTGCAGCACAAAATATTGTACGCCTGCTGAGGACGGCGATACAGTTGAATCCAGCAGCAGTGGTCGTGCTTGCAGTGCCGGTCTATGTGCACTCTCCACAATTCTGGCCACCAGAGAGGCTCATAACTTTTACTAGAGTGTGCAAGCACAGCCACCACTGCTGGATTGCAGGGTGGTCATAACCCCCGGATAAGAGCAGTGTATAATGTAACTGAAAAATTGATACAGCCAGCAAAGGAAGCAATATGGACAATCACAGTACATTAGTAAGTGGCTTGTAGTAACCTTTTCTACATGATAAATATCATTTTCTGACAACTCCTTTAATTATAGAAACCCGCCTAATGCCACAAAGTATTTTAGAGGATTTCAGTGGACCAGTGCTAACTATCCGGTAGAAAACACACTACTATAGAAGACATCTTATGTGCCTAAAGAACACTTACATCTCATTTATGGATCTGGTTTACAGAACATTTCAGTAACTTTGTAAAGAATTCATACTATGGATCAACCAAGGAATAAAGTGCAGCTCACCATAAGGTTTATATACCTTATATTTACTATTACATAGACATACGGGACAAATTAGAGTGTAAACTTCACACCCAGGACTCTATGACTAACAAGCACTGGCTCTCACCCTGGCGGACCCGATCCTTTCATATATTACGTATTCACTCCAATTGTCATTATATTTATTTCCACTGTAGCGATCACTCTACAGGAAATGATCAGTTGTGACAACTCCCTCTCATATTAAAAGGAATTTTTCTGTAAGGGTATGTTCAGAGAATGGGAAAACCCCTCATACAGGCTTATTAATAAAGCTGCACTGTGTACTACAGGTCCACTGACATATTGTCACCAAACTGGACGTCCTCCAACAGCTGCAAGTCAGAGGAGACATTTCAGGTAGGAGAGAAGTGAGAAAACTACTCAGATTCTGGATGTGATTGCAGGTCAGTGCATAAAACATGTTACTGTTTGGCTACCAGCTCCAGCTGGTGAGGACCATGGGGGAGAGAAGGTTCCTGATATATGGAGGGTACAGAGACGTAGAAGCTAAAGG
Source organism: Rhinella marina (assembly GCA_900303285.1). Lineage (NCBI taxonomy): Eukaryota > Metazoa > Chordata > Amphibia > Anura > Bufonidae > Rhinella > Rhinella marina. The sequence continues at coordinate 63,929 of ONZH01012559.1, forward strand.
AGTAAACAACTGCGAGAATTAAAAAGCTCTCGACTTCCTTTCCGAATCACTGAATGAAATATTTGACATGTCTGGTGCCTCTGAATACACTGTGAAGACTCCCAGAGCTAAAAACTGAAGTTAGGAGCTTGGCAAAGTCTAAAACCTTTTCTTACAATTAAGGGAATGTGTCATCAGAAAATGACCTACTGCTTAAATCACTTTTTTATGTTTAATATTTTTTTTCCCAACTTTTTTATTTTGTATTTTTCCATGTCACTACTAATTTTAATTTTTTAAAATGCATGTAATCCTGTAATTTTCACACAGGTCACTAGGCTTTAGACACAACAGACAGGAGCTGACCCCGCTGACTTCGGGACCATGGTAACGCATAGGCTAGTGGTTTTTCCTATAGTGTGCAAGCACGACCACCACTGATAGATTGCAGGGTGGTCGTTACCATGGAAACAAGCCGTGTATAATGTGATGGAAAAATGAATCCAGCCAGCAACGGAGGCAATATGGGTAATAACAATACATTAGTAAGTGCCTTAAATTAACCTTCTGAACATTTGCTGAAGTGAGACAACCCCTTTAATAGACCCATGTGAATAAAGAGTGATGCATCACTGATCTTCAGTTCACTGCAGTTACATTACTGTAAAAGTAATTATCAGCAACACAAACTGAGTGACAATTACATTTACATTAATTATTTTATAAGGAGTTTTCAAGATAAGAAAAAGGGTCAGCTTTCTTCTTCTCCACTAGACACTGCACTGCCAGGCACTACCCATGTACAAGAGAAGCACCAATTCTGGAAGAAACTTTTTTCCTAATCGCAATTCCAAAAAAGATAAACTTGTTCAATTAAAGAATCTTTTGACCTTGAATTCAAAGCTCCGTGTTCTAGATGCACACTTTCAGATTTTCCAGACATTTAAGAGCTCATGCACATGATGAGTGTAATTTTTTTCTGTGTCCGATCCATTTGTTTGCGGCTCATATGTGGAACAACTCAGTACAATGGGGCTGAAAAAAACGGAAATGACTCCGTGCGCATTCCATTTGTCCGCATGGCAAAAAACAGAACATGTCCTATTCTTGTCCGCATTACGGAAAAGGATAGGATTGTTCTATTATGGGCCGGCCATTCCGCAAAATACTAAATGCACACCGCCGGTATCTGTGTTCTGTAGATCCACAATTTTTGTCATTTGCAAAAAGGTGATGTCCAGACTTTCAATCCATCTACTGTCACCAAAATATACACAGAAAAATTGTATCTGACAAAAAAAGACCCAAAAATGCATGATGCTACTGCTTAACCCCTTCCCGACTGCCATGCAGCAGAGCCGCTTCCTGTGTTAGTCCCGGCGGGCGTCTCTGTCTAAGAGCAGAGCTGCAGGGCGTAAGGAGACCCTGATCAGCAATGCCTGTGTGTAATGACCCCACAGGGGGCTGTTTACCCCTGTAACTGGGGCTCCTGTGGATGCCCCAGTTACAGTGGAAACAGTGAAAAAAAAAAGTGTTAAAAAAAAATAAAAAAAGTCAATGTCCTCCAGAGGTCTTTTAATGACCTCCTGGGGGACATATTATGTGCCAAAAAAAATTAATATAGAAGTAAAATAATATAATACTAAAAATGTAAAAAAAAATAAATAAAATTAAAAATGCAGTCACCAATGGAAACAGTCACCATATTCGCCCCGTTCGATAAAACCTATACATGTTAAATATCAAAATGATTGTTACCAAATAGGGAACATATTGAAACAAATTTTGTGTCAGTTTTAATATTTAAGAGCTAAAAAACTTTTTGTGTTGTTTTAGAGCATTTGCTGCTTCCTCCTTCATGAGTTGGACAACCCCTTTAAAGGTTTTCTAATCTGCCTTTATTTTCCGATTACAGATTTTTTTAATTCTATTATGGGGAGGCCATCTTTCCTGAGCTGTTCTTAACAGCATTTAGAGAGAATTAAGAACATTGCTTTACGACAGCCCAATGGTCCATAGACATAATGGTCAGAAGGAGACCTCATTGACTTCTATGGGAGAGTCTTCTAGGCATGCTTTAATACTTGTGCCGAGGTCATTGTACAAGGAAATAATAGATAAGATTAGACAATCACCTATTGTGAATGGTGGATCCTGTCTTATCTATACACAGAGGTGATATCATTACAGGCAGGCTTAGGATGACAGATAAGCAGATAACTGCAGTAACGTGATCTCTACAGACCAAGAAGCGGCGCTTATTATTTAGCTTATCGGCCAGTGTGAAAACTGCAGGATTTTATGGTTTATGCTTAATACAGATATTTACATGGAAAATTTAAAGTAATTATCAAAAATTCTTTAAAAATATGTTAAATATAAAAACATGTTTTAAACAAAAGTTCATTTTCTGATGACACATTCCCTGTAATTTTAGCCCAGTGTAAGGAACATTCTACATATCAAGAAGCCATTACTATAAAGGAAGTGTGCAGGCATTTATTAAGTCTTTCAAAACAGGAAGGGTTAACCTTACCCCCAACCGATCTAACAGTGAAAAGTCCCCTCTGTCAATCGACGTCCAAGATGAAAACATGCAGGGCGCCGGAAACGTTAATAAAACCCTCTATCTTCCGTACCCGTGGACCCAGGTAATCTTCTACCCCAGAAGTGGGAACGTCTCTTGTAATTCAGTGTTTAATTAAGCAGCGTTACACTATGGCAGTACCTTCCCTATAAAACTTGACCCCATGTTGTAGCATTTCCTTCTCTAAAACATACAGACATTATGGGGGAAAAGGTACAGAAAACACAACTAGTCTGACTGCTGCTGTCACATTTTCGGAGAGCAAATAAAAAGGCTTCTTTTTATGGGGCACTTGTAATTCTTTCATTATACTGCTGGTAAAATGTTCTTCTACCGTAGGCCAATCCCATGAATTTCTTTCTCCCCTTTAAATTTTAACAGCGCGGCCATAAAATAAATAATCAGTGGTTATGATGGCAGCGGGCTCTTTTAATGTCAGTGGCAGGGTTAAAGGTCGTCATAACAGGAAACTCCTGAAAGCTACGTGAAATTAATAGTGTGTGCCCCAACGCAGGTTAATAAGGCTTTCCGGAGGGGGCTGTGGGTTTCACAGCTGACACATGGCATCAGACGGGGCAGTAAAACACCCGCTCACTACCCGTGCCTCTCAGGACGGCTTACCTAAAGAATGTGCAGCTGTGGTTTTGGAGCTGAAGAAGCGGCCCAAACCTAAATCCCCCAGCTTCACCACGCCTGTGGCTGTTATAAACACGTTGGCTGGCTTAATATCTGGGAGAAAAAACACAAGTTTAGGGAGCAGGCAGACAAACACACAAATAAGATGAAAAGGTAGGAAACAATGCAGACTGGCACAGGACATAATGCATTCCAGTGCTGACCAACGGCATCTTCTGAACTGCACAAGTGCATGCATTATTAGGGGTGCTGCTACATGTTGAGGTAAAAAAACATCTGCATTTAGGACAACTTTCCTTCTAGCATGAAAAAACACACAGCAGACTTGAATTATATTAAAGGGGTTCTCTGGGCTCTCCCATATTGATGGCCTATCCTCAACCCCGCCGCTCAGCTGTATGAGGAGACTTCACGCGCAGTGAGCAAATGCTGTCTCCGTCTCTCCCTGTTCACCCCTGCTTTGCCATAGACAGCAGCGGAGAGCAGGAAGAGAGAAGGGAAATGGCACATGCAGTCTCCTCATACAGCTGATATCGATGACCTATCCAAAGGATACGTCAGCAATATGGGAAAGCCCAGAGAACCCCTTTAAAGGGGTTATCCCACGAATAATGTAAAAAATGAAAACCAGAAATCATATAGTGCATGACAATCTTTAACAAAGCTACAACCAGCCCTGTACCTCACATGGATCCAGAGATCTCCACATTCATTGCTCTGCTAGATTTATATCAAGCTGACAGCTGAAGAGGAGTGTCCTTTCTGCTGTAGCTAGGGGGCGTGTCCATGTTCTCCCTATCACAGCTCAGGAGGCAGTTGAAGGATGTAACTGAGCATGTGCGATCAAAGAAATAAGAAATGAAGTGGCGCTATACAGATACATTTTATTGAATAATTCTGATCTGATATTCAGATTCAGGTGCTGGTTTGAAAACTGTAGAATTTTTTTCACGGGACAACCTTTTTAATGTAACTCAATTTTGTAATTAATGTAATTCGAGTTTTGTGTGTGTGATTTGCTTTTTTCAACATCTGTTGAACTATCTGCATAGTGAAAACTGCAGATTTCTAACCCTAATACATTGGGGTCAATTTACTATTGCAAATTGTGGCACAGAGGCTGAGCGCCAAATTTATTAAAGGGGTTAACCCATGGATTAAAATACAAAAATATCTGCATTAAAGCACGCCATTATTTATACTATTGCTGCTCTCAAACGTAATTCTCAGCTTTTTACTGGCATTATCTGGAGGATTTCTCTCTTCCCTTTCTGTAGGACAGCTCATCAAGCTCCTGAAACCCTGGCTCTTGTTAACCCCTTCCACCACTGAAAACAGTCCCTCACACACAGCCCCAGTAATCCCACTAATAAACAGCACTATAGTATGCAATGAAATTTCCTCCTCCATTGTCTAGACAGAAAGAGCTACATATTTCTATGAACTTAGAAGCAGGGAGAAGTGAATGTGCCTGGGCGGCTTCACTATGAGATCATTGTGCAGACACCGAGAGGAAGAGGAAAGCAGTGAAGCGAAGTCCAACCCTAAATACAGGAGATGGTGGAAGTGAATTTCAGCCTCCTGAGAAACACTAGGAAAGGGACATAAAAAACCTAAACAATATTTCTATGGCATGTATGGGCAATGCATAGGCACCAGCCATGTGAACTCCATTTTGCAGTGCAGACCCACTGATTTGAATGGGTCCGCGATCCACAAGATATGGCAAAACATAGGAGCCGAAAGCCCATGAAGGCGCTTCGTACTGCTTCCGATCCTTGCCCTTGTTCCACAAAAAGACAGGACATGTCCTATCTGTTCCCTTATCTTGCAGATCAGGTGCCGCAATATGAACATTAAGCCCTTATGGTCATGGGAATGGACCCTAAGGCTAGGGCTACACGGCGACACCCGTCGCAGCCAGGATCCCTGAGTAGCAGGGATCCCATAGAGATGAATGGGATCTGAACGCGACTGCCGCGGCGATCCCATTCATCTCTATGGGATCCCCGCTACTCAGGGATCCTGGCTGCGACAGGTATCGCGCGACAACTGTCGCTGTGTAGCCCTAGCCTAAGAGATATTATGCTTTTTTTCCTGCATTTTTAGTGCATTCGTTTCTTGCAGTGTCTACATGGCAGCTACATATGTGAGCTGAAGGTCTATGGGAAACATGAAATTCAGGAAACAAGCTTTTAGCTATTTTATTTTTTGTCTTTTTTGCTTCTTTTCAGAAACCCAGCAAGCTGAAGCTTATGGCTTTTCTCAACATGGAAAAACACCTTGATGAAAACGCTAGTGTCACTGGGCCATTTACCAAAGACGCACGTCTCTGAAATCCCTTGCGCTGCTGGACGATGCACCTAATTTATTACGAGGTGCAGGCGTCAAATAAAGGTCCACCAAATTTATCCAGCATCAACCACTGTGATAAATCTGGCACATGTTTAAACTGTCTTATCTATGTTTGCTTTTAGACCGTATGAGTAAATCTATCCAAATGTGTTTCATTTACTAATAATTTTCAAAATCTGTTTGCCGTCAGTCGATGAAAATATTTTTGCTTACATCTAAATGTGCAAACCTATATACACCTAGATTTTGAGCACAGAGAATTACTTAGATCAGGTGCAACTGTATCCAGTAAAATGAGGAGTAGAATTAGTTTTCTGGATGTATTCAACAATGTTCTTATTCACGGACAGCAAGCAGAAATTCTGTAAACATTATACAGTGATTAAAAGCTTCATTGACAGGAAGAATGAAAACCCCTTTAGGGGACATTCACACAACAGATTCAACAGAGGAATTTTGGTGCAGGGAGCGCCAAAATTCCACCGAAAACTGACCGGCGGATGTGTCCTTTCTGACTCCCATACTACTTAACGGGAGGCAGTTCTGAGGATCGCGAAGCAGTGGCTTATTGCTGTGGCTGTGCCAAGAGGGCACATGTCCATGCCAAAATTTTGCTGTAGTATTAGTCGTGTGAACGTCCAATTGGGAAAATATTTCTCTTATAAAAGGGAAACAATTACCTTGCAAATATTAGGTGTTCAGGAAAAATGTTACATATATAAATTACCTCTGTGCATAACACGTCGGGAATGCATATGTTCTAAGGCACTGCAGAGCTGCACAAAGTATTTCCAAACCGTCCTCTCAGGAATTAACCTTTTATGTTTTTTGAAATGCTGAAAGAGAAAAAAAAACAAAAAGCTAATCAATAATAATGTCACATAAGTATTTTCCCAAAGTTTCAAATTGTAAAATTTTGACTGCCTCCAACTTCCATTAGAGGGAGTATAGCAGCTTACCGAAGACAGATTTATTATGTTGTGCAGGGCCAGGGATCAACAAACTTCCTAACACCAGCTGCTGCGAAATGACAACTCCCAGCTTGCACTCTTAGGCCGCATTCACATCTCCGTTTCTGTGATCTGGGGCGAATGCCGGCTGTCAGCCAGACAAAAAAAATGTTCCACACAACAATTTTTGTCTGGCCAAAATCCAGCATTTATACCGGAAATCAGCCGAATCATGTCCGGACCCCATTTCAGCCAATGGGGATCCGGAAGTGAAGTAGAGGATCCGGTAGGATGCCCCAGCAATGCCCCACCAAGCAGCCTGCCGGATCTCAAAACGGAGATGTAAATGAGGCCTTACTTGTCTGTTCTTGTAACTCCCATAGAACTTAATGTAGGATTCTAGTTGTAGTTCCAGAACAGCTGTAGTGGCGGAGGTTGCCGATACCTGGTGTAGGCCGTCAGACCTGCTGTCATCACAAAATGCAACACAATCTGCAGGCTGCATGTTAAGGAGCAGGAGGAGCTGAGCAGGTGGTTTTGTGGGAAAATATTCAGTAAAATAATTTATCTATACATCTGCTGATTAATAGTATTCTCTGTGTAACTGTGTATACAGAGATAGCTGTCATCACTGATAGCTGTACACAGGGAGGTGTTATCAGTGATTGATAGTATTCTCTGTGTAACTGTGTATACAGAGATAGCTGTCATCACTGATAGCTGTATACAGGGGAGGTGTTATCAGTGATAGTATTCTCTGTGTAAGTGTGTATACAGAGATAGCTGTCATCACTGATAGCTGTACACAGGGAGGTGTTATCAGTGATTGATAGCATTCTCTGTGTAACTGTGTATACAGAGATAGCTGTCATCACTGATAGTTGTACACAGGGGAGGTGTTATCAGTAATTGATAGTACCCTGTGTAACTGTGTATACAGAGATAGCTGTCAGTCGCTTATAGTTGTGAGTGGTATTAAGACCAGAAAGAGCAGATTACACTGTATTTTAGGGTGACAGATTCTCTTTAACTACATGACCACGCAAGGGGCAGCAAAAATTGGTGTTTATAACAAAAAGAAAATTTATAAAAAGATATGTCAGAAAATCTGTCAGGAAATCCATCCTGCAGGTCAATTTCTGCTGTAGACAATTTTCCACAACATGCGGATGAGATCTAGTAAAAATCTCATTCACGTTGCTGGTACTGTGATACTAAGATGGCAGACGGTCATTACAAAGTACAAGCCTATTGACCTCATCATCCGGATCTGGGCATCTGTATCTGCTAAAGATAGCTTGCTTTCCAATATGCAGTCTAGTATAAAATAAGAAAAGGAGCTATACATACCACTGACAGGTTGCAATGGTCAAATGTTCAGATGTCACGTCGTTGCTGTCAGTCAAGTAAACAAGGACGGATGGGGAACCAAGGCAACAACCGCTTATGGTATTCTCCCTCACTGCTTACTTAGAGTTTAAAGTATAAATATATATTTATGTTGCTACTAAGTAGTCTGGTGGTGTATCCTCAGTATAGGTCATCAATACCAGATCGGCGGGGGTCTGACACCCGGCACCCCCGCAGATCAGCTGTACAGGGAGACGGCGCGCGCTATGCGCACGTGCCGTCTCCCTTCTCTCTTCCTGCCCGTTGCTGAAGTGGCATAGACCGGAAGAGAGAAGGGAGGCGGCACATGCGCATAGCGCGCCGTCTCCCTGTACAGCTGATCTGCAGGGGGGGCCGGGTGTCGGACCCCCGCCGATGTGATATTGGTGACCTATCCTGAGGATAGGTCATTAATATTAAAAAGCCGGGACAACCACTTTAATTGTTAAACTATTTAGGCTACTTTCACGTATGCGTTTTTGCTGTCTAGTTTTGAGATTCGGCAAGGAATCTCAAAACCACAGCAAAACGCATCCATTTGAATAATACAAATAGCTGCATTCGTTCAGAACAGATCAGGTTGTTTAATATTGAAAATGAACATGCAGTGTCCCAAAAAAACACGAAAACAAAAAAAAAAAAAAAAAAAACGTACCGTTGACTTACATGTTTTTTGGTGCCAGATCCGACATGTTCAGTTTCCCATGCCCTACACAAAAACAATGCAAAAACACAGAACGGAATGCATTCTGGAGCACTCCGTACTAGTTTGTTCAGTTTGTCCGAATTGACAATGAATGGGGACAAAACTGAAGCATTTTCCTCCGTTCAGGCAGATGTGAACGTAGCTTTAGTTTTTTTTTTTCTAGGAATTAATATTGAAGGCACATCTTTAGGACAGGTCACCACCCTGGCTTAACAAAACCAAGCAGCATTTTAGAGGAGTTTTAGAAGCTTTTAATGCTGGAAAGATGCTGCAACTGTGTCCTTTATAACGGGATTACAGGTCAAGTAGCCATCTCATGGTTACAATTTTATTACGGGTATGTTAAAAGTGATTTTTTTCTGTCGCAGATTTTAGCACAACTTCCATACCGAAATTTGCAACACAAAACACTCACTCACAGCTTTAAAAGAGAATTCACTCTAATTCAAACAATGCAGAATTTAAAATTTGCACTGCAGAAAAAAAAAAAAAAAAAAAAAAAAAAAGGATGGAGCCAAATCTATGGCCAAATCCATGCCATGCAAACTGCAAGACCACGGTAGAATCCTAGGGACAACCTTGGTTTTCTGCCGCAGATTCCATGGCACACGTCAGATTTTTCCAATTTGCATTTCTGGCAAGAGGACTAAAGTGGCTGTGCATTAAAATAAAAACTCGACGGAAGACTATGTTGGTGCTCTATATATAATAGGAATATAAAGACTATAATCCATTGCAGTAACACACAGCCCCCTTTTACCCTAAAAGTTCAAAATCCATCTTTCTAGCACTTCGGATGATCTCATGTTTATAGTGGCATTTCTACTTTCTACTTAATTTTAATAGTAAAACTAAAACTTTACTATTTTACCGGAGGAGAGAAAACACAGATTCCACTAGGTTTATATGTAGATTTTAGTTTGGTCTCTTTGAAAGCTTTCTTTTTTGAACTCTTGTGACTTCAGGTGATCTAAAATGTTTTTCAAGAAAATCCCTGTGGTTCTACAGCTTTGAAAAGTTTACAGCAAATTATAACAACTTGTATCCTAGGCAAATGATACGGTACAGTGCATGAAAATTAAATCGATCTACAACTTGTGATTTCTTCGTCGTGGCCATACAAGCCGTCTACACCAGATTTACACATCAGAGAATGTTTGAAGTCAATAAGATGGAGATCAGCTTGTTAACATATGCATGGATGAAATATCAGCTCGTTAGAAAACCAGTCTATCCCCTATATAAAACAGAAAACTAATTCATGAGTCCAGGAATAGAAACATAGGAATATAGTATACTTAAAAAATAAATAAGACAGACGTGTACCTCAGAACAACAGCTTTCAGAGTGGATTCATCTACATAAAGAAGTTGTGAAACTTTCTAATTATATTGCATGACTTATACCGGTGTGTGGAGTCGCTAAATCAAAGTTCTGACATTTTATCACACTCCAGACAGAAAACAAAATATGGCAGCACACCATGATAACTATCTGCAGAAGTCACCTTGACGTCGGTAGATAGGCCCGACACACGTTTGACAAAAAATGTGCGCAAAGAGCTTCCATTTGTCCAGTATAATAGATATAGCAACATTGTAATCCACAATAATCCGTTATCCTTTGTTCCATTGTTTGCATGCGTAACAGTGTGCTGCCATATTTTGTTTGCGGTCTGTATGTTAGCCTTAGGCTACATTCACATGACCGTATGAATGAGTCTGCAATTTTGTGCAACGGGTGCGGCCTCATTCATTTCAACTGGGCCGCACAAAAGAAATAGAGCACGTCCTATTCTTGTTCGCATAATAGGACAAGAATAGGCATTTTCTATGGTAGCGGCGGCCATGTGCGGTGTTGAAGGGAATATTAATTATTGATATTTTGTGCAATACCAATAATTAATATTCATAAATAGACATAACCCGCTTTCGCTAGTTCCGCCTATTTATTCCTACGTTAAATACCTATTGCCTATACTCGACCCGAACTGCTTACAAGTGCTATACTGCGCTTCGGTTACAAAAGACACTGATTTAAATAATAAACAGATTTATTACAAACTACTGCAAGTCTACAGTCTACTTATTTTAAACAATACAATACACAACCTAGCTACACTACTCAATCCCACTTAATTTCACCCACAATACTAACTAAACATACATACATTACAAGCGCCCTCCCCAGCCTAGTCTCTAGCTGTCCCTAGGAAACTAAAGGGTTAATTACAAGTTACTTGGCAGACAAAGGGTTACAGGGGAACAATGAGGGGTTGATACAGGGGTGATGTAAACTGGGGTAATATAATGTGGTAAAGGGTTATTTGGCAGACATGGGGTCAGAGATGGGGGGGTATAATGGTATAGCAGGGGTATAATGCTGGGGCAATGGTGGGGCAGGGGTTAATGCTGTAATGAGGGGTTAAATCGTTGGTGGTATAGTGGTAGGGTGATATTATGGCAGGGAATGGTAAGGGGTTAAATTGTTTGTGGTATAGTGGGGTATACTAAGCCAGCCAAGGGTTTTGCTCATTGTCAGGGGATGATCCTCGCTTGCTCGTCTTGTAGGGGATGATTCTCTCTTGTAGGGCTGCACGGCTCAACCTGCCAAGCGCAGGGTGGCCGGGTTATTTAAACCTGGCCACAATCGCTACCAACCGTGCAGGCAGCCATGTGCACGCGGGCCGGCACGGTGACATGACGTTACGGCGCCAGCCCGCGCATACCTGTGCTGGTTCCCAGGCGGAGGATCTCTTTTATCCTACCGCCTGGGGATTACTATGCATCTCCGGCGCTGTAAAATGTGCACGGCACACAGAGGCAGGGAAACCTTTTGTTTCCCTGCCCCTGTTATGTTAAACATCCCCGGCATGGTCGGAGGTGTTTAACAACAGGACAGAGGATCTTATCGATCCTCTGTCTTTGATGTACCTGAGACTGGACTTAAGTCCAGTCATCAGGTCACCATCTGTCCCCTGTAAGGCGCTTTGGTATACGCCTGCAGGGGATGCGGGTGGGGGGGCATTAATACATGTATTTAGATACATGTATATACTATTGGGGGCATATATACATGTACAGTGCCTTGCAAAAGTATTTGGCCCCCTGGAACTTTTCAACCTTTTGCCACATTTCAGGCTTCAAACAAAAAGATATAACATTTTACATTTTTGGTGAAGAATCAACAAGTGGGTCACAATTGTGAAGTGGAACGAAATTTATTGGATCATTTAAACTTTTTTGTAATAATAAAACTGAAAAGTTGGGCGTGCAAAATTATTCGGCCCATTTACTTTCAGTTCAGAAAACTCACTGAGTTCATTGAGGATCTCTGAATGATCCAATGTTGTCCTTAAAGAGGACCTTTCACCACTCCTGACATGCCTGTTTTAATAGCTTCATGCATTCCCCACGTACTAACAATTCTGGAGCATCTATTCTTATGTCTGTATGTTGTGTTATTCCTTTATTATTTTCACTAGAAGTTATGAATGAATTTCTATTAGTCTTCAGTAAAGGAACAGAGGGGAGGTGCCCAGTTGGGGGTGTGTCCCTGCACAGACTGACTCTAACCAATCAGTGCTGTCATGTTCAGACTGTGAAGATACACACCCCCAACCTGTTACCTCCCCTCTGTTCCCTTACTGAAGGCAAATAGCAATTCATTCATAACTTCTAGTAGAAATAATAAAGGAACGGCACAACATACAAACATAAGAATAGATGCTCCAGACTTGTTATTACAGGGGGAATTCATGAAGCTATTAAAACAGGCATGTCAGGAGTGGTGAAATGTCCTCTTTAATGACTAATGAAGAGAAATAGAATCCACCTGTGTGTAATCAAGTCTCCGTATAAATGCACCTGCTCTGTGATAGTCTCAGGGTTCTGCATCATGAAGACCAAGGAACACACCAGGCAGGTCCGTGATACTGTTGTGGAGAAGTTTAAAGCTGGATTTGGATACCAAAAGATTTCCCAAGCTTTAAACATCCCAAGGAGCTCTGTGCAAGCGATCATATTGAAATATAAGGAGTATCAGACCACTGCAACTCTACCAAGACCCGACCGTCCCTCTAAACTTTCATCTCAAACAAGGAGAAGACTGATCAGAGATGCAGCCAAGAGGCCCATGATCACTCTGGATGAACTACAGAGATCTACAGCTGAGGTGGGAGAGTCTGTCCATAGGACAACAATCAGTCCAACACTTCACAAATCTGGCCTTTATGGAAGAGTGGCAAGAAGAAAGTCATTTCTCAAAGATATCCATAAAAAGTCTTGTTTACAGTTTGCCACAAGCCACCTGGGAGACACACCAAACATGTGGAAGAAGGTGCTCTAGTCAGATGAAACCAAAATCCAACTTTTTGGAAACAATGCAAAACGATATGTTTGGCGTAAAAGCAACACAGCTCATCACCCTGAACACACCATCCCCACTGTCAAACATGGTGGTGGCAGCATTGTGGTTTGGGCCTGCTTTTCATCCGCAGGGACAGGGAAGATGGTTAAAATTGATGGGAAGATGGATGGAGCCAAATACAGGACCATTCTGGATGAAAACCTGTTGGACTCTGCAAAAGACCTGAGACTAGGACGGAGATTTATCTTCCAACAAGACAATGATCCAAACATAAAGCAAAATCTACAATGGAATAGTTCAAAAATAAACGTATCCAGGTCTTAGAATGGCCAAGTCAAAGTCCAGACCTGAATCCAATTGAGAATATGTAGAAAGAGCTGAAAACTGCTGTTCACAAACGCTCTCCATCCAACCTCAAAGAGCTCGAGCTGTTTTGCAAGGAAGAATGGGCAAGAATTTCAGTCTCTAGATGTGCAAAACTGATAGAGACATACCCCAAGCCACTTGCAGCAGTAATTGCAGCAAAAGGTGGCGCAACAAAGTATTAATGCAAGGGGGCCGAATAATTTTGCACGCCCCACTTTTCAGTTTTATTATTACAAAAAAAGTTTAAATGATCCAATAAATTTCGTTCCACTTCACAATTGTGACCCACTTGTTGTTGATTCTTCACCCAAAATTTAAAATGTTATATCTTTTTGTTTGAAGCCTGAAATGTGGCAAAAGGTTGAAAAGTTCCAGGGGGCTGAATACTTTCGCAAGGCACTGTATCTCTATACTTTTGTAGTTATTAAGAGGGCAATATTAGCAGGGAATATATATTATATATAGGCATACAGTAAGCATATAAATATGGGGGCATATATACCTATACATATTAGAGCAATCTGGGTACAACAGTGGTATAATGGGGCTATATATATATATATAATATATATATATATATATATATATATATATATATATATATAGAGAGAGAGAGAGAGAGAGATCCATCCATCTCTATAAGATATATATATATATATATATATATATATATATATATATATAAATTTCAGCACTTCCTTCTACATGCGTTGCGCAAATTGCGGAATGCACACGGGCCAGTATCCACGTTTTGCGGATCGAAACACTGCAGTCGTGTGAATGTAGCCTTATGGATGTGACTTTGGATGTGCTAGTCTAAATTTTCTTGCTCTCCATTTTAGCATACTCCTTCATAAATGAACAACAGGAGGAGGGCGGAGCCTGACCGCAGAGTGTGATGGCCGCATAGTACTGCTGCTCCACAGAGACACGGTGCAGACCCTCTTTATTAGCAGACAAATCAACTCACCATGGTAAAGATCGGCAGGGACAAGTCCTGGGAAACATCTGATTCACCTGGATTGCCCAAAAGTCGGGTAGATATGGATAAATTTCGCTATACAAAAGCGGCACATAGTGCGAGCGACGCAATATGGCGCCGCTTCCCGCCGCTGAAATAGAGGAAGACTCGGACACTGAAGCGGGCGGCCTTACTGAAGCAGCAGCAAGAGGTCAAGAACCTATCACTAAAGCCTTCATCTTGCAGGCCTTAAGTCCACTGATACAAGACCTATCCGAGATCAAGTCGGACCTGAAGGCAATAGGTCATAGAGTAGACCGCATGGAATCTGTTGTGTCGGACTCCCTAAATTTCTGTGATATGGCGGGGCACATGATAAAAGCTCAGGAGACACAATTAAACAAAGCCTTCACTTTAATAGAAGATATGGAAAACAGGAGCCGACGCCAGAACATCAGAATTAAAGGACTCCCGGAACAATATGGCGCCGAGGCCTTGCAAGAGGTGGCGCAGCAAATATTCGCTTCTTTGCTGGGAGCAGAGCGCGCCTCCGCCATTGTTATAGAACGCATACATAGGGCCCTTCGTCCGATACCAAAGGGAGGTGATCCTCCAAGGGATGTTGTATGTCGCCTATTGAGCTTTGTCGACACATCAGCGATATTGAAAGCCAGCAGAGACCAAACTACTATCCGCCATGAGGGTCACCTGATTCAGTTTTTTCAGGATGTTTCACCCACCACCCTCGCCAAACGGCGAATGCTTCGTCCCTTGCTACAAAAATTAAGGGAACTACATATCCCGTATACCTGGCTGTACCCCTTTGGCCTTGCTATTCAAAAAGATGGCCGAAGACTACAGATTCACACACCAGAAGACCTGGAAGAGATGTGGCCTAAACTTGGCATACAGCCTATGAAGCTTCCCTCATGGATGCCCATTTCATCGGAGGTGGCACTTCCTGCACTACCGCATGTGGAACCGTGGTCGGTGGTTTCCCGTAGGAAACCCTCTAAACAACGGAAATCTGGAGGACGGAACACTTGAGCTTTTTCCACCTCCTTATGAAAGGAGAAGCCATTTAATCTACACTTTTTTTCCTCTCCGGGATTTAATGGACACCACCTCGCCTGTGGACTTTTTCCATCATTGATCTATAGGAAGACACGAAGATGGTGTTCGTCATCTCACCCACTTGAGTATCTTAAGTTTAACTAGCATGTTGCTTATGATTCTTATGTTTGCCATACCTACCTTATGCCTAGTTATACCATACGGGCATCTACAATTAATATGCATATTTCTTTTTCCATTTATTTATTTTTTTTCCATTTATTCTCTGTTTGATTTTGCTAATCTGCCCAGGGTTGCCCTGTGCGACTACGCCATGACTATAATGTGTTATCTATTGTTATAGATTTGTCCAAGTATAGCCATCTTTATAGGGGGCGCACTGTGTCCCGGCTCAGGTTACCTTAGCCCTCTCCGTACTCCTACTGAGTACATTTTTGTTTGCATACGTTTTATTGCTCTAATATGTTTAGTTCTTCTCATTTGTTCTTGTTAGTCTGCCACTTAATGGTTTTCCGTTGCCTGATGGAAGATGTTTTTCTGCTGCAAGGGGATTTGTATGATCTTAGGAAGCAGATTGACTTAGACAGTACCTCCTCTCCATTTTCTACCCTTCCCTTTCCCTCCCTATCCCTATTCCCGCTCCACTCTTCTTCTACTATGTCTCACTATGGCTGACATTGTGGTTTGTACATACAATGTAAAGGAGCTTAACTCCCCGGCAAAAAGAAGCCACCTTCTGTCCCTATTACGGAAGGACAAAGTATCCATATTACTTCTACAAGAAACCCATTTTAAGACCAGTAAAATACCTAAAATGCCAACATATTATTTCTCCTCTTGGTACCATAGTACTAATGAGGTCTCTGCGTCCAAAGGTGTCTCGATAGCTCTTCATAAAGACCTGCCATTTGTGCTCTTGTCATGCCATAGGGATACAGATGGGAGAATACTATTTATTAAGGGCAAGATAGGGACCTCCATTTATACCATAGCTAATGTTTATGTACCGAATGCCTCGCAAACCACCTGGTTGATAAAAACATTGGAAGAATTACAAGCTTTTGCGGAGGGCATGATCATCCTAGGGGGCGATTTCAATCTAGCTTTAAACCCGGTTCTAGATTCCTCCACTAGACGCTCTGTCCACTCTCAGGCCAGTCTACGCAGATTGTGCAATAGACTTAGGATGTTGAATTTAATTGACTCCTGGAGACTTTTACATCCAACCGAAACGGATTTTACCTTCTATTCCCCATCCCATAAGTCTCACCAGCGGCTGGACTATATCTTCCTAAATGAGACTATGGTACCCGCCCTGGTAAAAGCTGATATAGGTCCCTCCACCTTCTCAGACCATGCCCCTGTGTGTATTACCTTGCGATTAAGAGACCTACCTAGAAGAGAGTGGACATGGCGTCTCAATGAGACACTTCTTGATAATCAAGAAGACACCAAGACCCTTATGCTACAGATACAGTCATTTTTTGAGATCAATTCCACACCTGGTATGTCTGAGGCTATTATATGGGAAACTCATAAGTCCTATATGAGAGGGCTTTTAATCTCGCTAGGGGCTAGACTTAAAAAGAACAGGGAGAAGGAGGTGCTAGACTTACTTTCCAATATTAAATCTTTAGAATCTCAGAGTAAAAAATCCCCTACTCCTGATATACAAGCTGAATTACGCTCTCTGAGGATACAGCTTAAGAACATTCTCAACAAAAAACTAGCAAGGAATATGATGTATTATAAACAAAAAATCTACGCACATGGAGACAAGGGAGGAAAGCTAATGTCAGCATTAATTAAGAAACGCCGTGAAAGATCGTTTATCTCTAGCATTAAAACTAAAGATGGTAGATTAGTGTCCCGTACCTCAGAGATCGCTGGTAGTTTTAGCGCCTTTTATTCCTCACTGTATAATATTGCGTCCACAATGCCCCAGACGTCAGAGGGAGATAGGCGAGATGCTATACAGGCATTTTTGTCTAACATTACACTACCTTCCTTGTCTGCAGGAGATGCTGACTTGTTGTTACACCCGGAAACTGAACAGGAAATAAAGGGCACCCTCCTTTCCTTCTCTCCAGGGAAAAGTCCCGGGCCTGATGGTCTATCCCTCACTTATTACAAAAAGTTCCGTGACATTCTAATCCCTAGACTTACTAGACTCTGTAATTATCTGCTCAAGGGGGGTTCCCTCCCTAAACAATCACTGGAGGCACACATTGCTATTTTGGCAAAAAAGGGGAAAGACCCTGTATTATGTGCCAGTTACCGACCCATATCCCTCCTCAACATTGACATCAAAATATGGGCTAAACTTTTAGCCAGACGCCTCACCTCTTTGCTTCCGCAGCTGATACACCCTGTTCAGATGGGGTTTGTGAAGGGGAGGGAAGGTAGGTTTCATGCTATAAAGCTGATTAATTCCATCCATTTAGCGTGCTCCCAAAAGGTTCCGCTAGTCCTTCTCGGCGTTGATGCCGAGAAGGCATTTGATATGGTGGCATGGGACTTTATGAGATCTGCTCTTCTGAAATATGGGTTCCCTATCCCTTTCATTGAAGCTATATTTACCCTATATGAGCATCCCTCGGCAAGAGTGAAGGTAAATGGCACCCTTTCGCCTTCTTTTAACATCTCTAACGGGACACGGCAGGGGTGCCCACTCTCCCCATCTTTGTTTATCCTCACTATCGAGACACTGCTGCAGACGCTTAGGCAAGACATGCAAATTTCGGGCTTCATGTTAAATTCTAGGCCCCACTTGATCTCTGCATTTGCAGATGATCTTCTATTATCCTTATCTGACCCTGTAGCAGCGATGCCCCGGCTCCTGACTATATTTGAGGAATATGGCTCATTGTCAAACTTCAGAATCAATTATGCAAAATCTGATATTTTGAACATAACCCTCCCACCCTCCCTGGCACTTATTCTTCAATCACTATCACCTTTTCACTGGGCCACTAGTTCCATACAATATTTGGGCATTCAGATTCCCAGTAATATGTCTGACTTATATTCTCTTAATTTTCTGCCACTATTACACAAAGTGCAGCGGCTGTTGAGAGAATATGATATCCCCTATTTATCCTGGATGGGCAGAAAAAACTTAATACAAACCTATGTCCTCCCCATGATACTTTATCATTTGCAAATGATTCCTATGTTACTACCCAATTCTTACTTTAATGGATTGCGCAGGTGCTTCTCATCCTTCCTTTGGCATGGTAGAAAACCTAGACTGCCTTATAAGTTGCTTTCTCAAAAGAAGCAGCGAGGAGGAATGGGACTACCCGATCTCAAACGCTACTACCAAGCCATCCATCTCCAGAGGTGGTTAGACATGTATGCTAAGCCCTCCGCTGATGTTAAAGTAGAATCTGACAGGTGTGTGATTGGCCCAGAAGCCTATGGCTTATTATGGTTATCCACTCGTCAGGAGATACAACGTCTACCCTCTAGCCTGGTACAGGGCACACTCACAGTGTGGCATTCTTTATATACCTCAGGGACGTTGTTCAGTGATTATTCCCCTCTGACTCCAGGTGCTTTACTGCCTCGCCTGCTGGGACAGCCTTTGAGTGCACAATCAGATATATGGAGTAGCTTAAAATCCTATACTATAGCTGACTGTATGCCTAATAATAGACCACCTGAACAAGCTGTTGTTGATTCTCTTTTCCCAGGCGTCTCCTTGAACTTTCTTCAACGACAACAAATTACTTCCCTATGCACCAGTTACCTGTCACGATACAAGGCCATCAGGGAATTATCTGGGTTTGAGAAATTGATGCTCACTCATTCTCATACTAGATGTAAGCTATCTACGTTATATGGTCATCTACAGTTATTGGAAGGTCCTGCAACACCTTCTTTTCTAGACGCCTGGGAGGAGGAACTTAACATACAGCTGTCAGAGAAAGACAAGTCTTTTGTTCTTGCACACTCACATGGTTTTTCCCCATGTATAAAAATTCAAGAGAATCATTACAAACTACTTACAAGATGGTACAAGACACCAGATCTTATGTACCATCAGGGTCTCACAAATGATAAGAGGTGCTGGAGATGTCATGCTCACATTGGCACCCTGAGTCATATATGGTGGTTCTGCCCATTGATTACCCCCTTTTGGCAAATGATTGAAAAACATATCAGGGTCATGGAGAGCTCTGATTTCTCGTTGACAGCTGATATGGTGCTGCTAGCTCGGCCAACCTCTACTTTTAAACCCTCCAAATTGTCTCTGACGACACATTTGATTGCTGCGGCGAAATGTTTGATTCCCCTATTGTGGCTACAAACAGTTCCCCCATCAGAAGCTCAGTGGCTTGACAAAATAGACCAAATATGTAGGATGGAGGAGTTGTCCAGCTGGCAAATCCATAAACACGATAACTTTCTCAAAATATGGGGCCCTTGGCTACAACATATGAAGATTCGAGTGTAGGCCACGGTGGGCTTGGCATCTCCGTAAAATCTCAACTGTCTCCCTTTCCCCCCCCCCCACCCCCCCAACAAACGCCTTCCATTCTGTAACTATTTGAAATGTATGACCAATGTTGTGGCAGCATGGTTATTATTACTGTTCCTTTTGTTTATTCTTCTTTTACCTTTTCTGTAATATTTGTGGAATTGTCGCAGTACTATTGTATGACACTTATTTGGGGTTTTGCGTAACCCGAATGTTACTGTACTTTTCCACTGTATGGCTTATACTCAATAAAAACAGATTTGATAAAAAAAAAAAAAAATAAATGAACAACAGATTTTCTGTAGTAAAATGGTGACATTGTGATTTTTTTTTTTTAACTGTCATGTAAGTAATCAGGCTAAGAAGAAAGGACTTATACCATATTTATTGAAATAAAATTTCTAAGTTCCTGACATTTTCTAAATTGCTGTAAGTAAATATGCAGTGCACTATGCATTTAATAACTGAAAAACACTGTTATGCACTTAACTTTAATAAATGTATTCATAAATTCACACAACCGTAGTGTTTTGCGGTCTGCAAAATTTTGGATAAGAATAGGACATGCGCTATAATTTTTGCGGACAGCACACAGGCTGTGGGCTCCTGTGAAAAGTTACTTATTCAACCCATTTAATGCCATCCTGTTGCGTCTAGCAGTTCTGAGAGGACTGCAGGTAGGCACAATACAGAACTTCCTTATCTGGTCTTCACTACTGAGCAGGTGCAGCACAGGTTCAGGCATTGAAATTAAGGTCCTTGGAGCATCATGAATATAACTAGTATAAAGGACGGTAGAGAAGACAGGAGAGGTGAGAACCGATTATCACCACTAGAACATCCTGCTTATCACGGTTTATAGTATAAAGGACAGGAGAGATGACAACTGATTATCTATCACCTCTAGAACACCCTACATATCACTGCTTATAGTATAACTGACAGGAGAGGGGAGAACTGAATATCTATCATCACTACAGCATCCCGCTGATCACTGTTTATAGTATAGTATAAGGACAGGAGAGAACACAGGAGAAGTGGGAACTAATTATCTATCACCACTAGAACACCCTGCTTATCACTGTTTATACTATAAGGACAGGAGATAGCACAGGAGAGGGGAGAACTGATTATCCATCACCTCTAGAACACCCTACGTATCACTGCTTATAGGATAACTGACAGGAGAGGGGAGAACTGATTAGAGATGAGTGAACGTGCTTGTAACGAGCACTATAGCGCTCGGCTCCCCTGCGCTCGCATGGGCGCAGGCAGCCGCTTCCATCCTCCACACCCGACGGAAGCGGCTGCCTGCGCCCATGCGAGCGCAGGGGAGCCGAGCTCTACAGTGCTCGTTACGAGCGCGTTCACTCATCTCTACTGATTATCTATCACCTCTAGAACACCCTGATTATCACTGTGCCGGTTAAATAAGGGCCTTGGATTGAAAGAACATATTAATGATTAACATTTCTAAACTTTTCTAAATTTATATGAAAGTTAATATCTTAATTACACACTATTAATAACAGATAATATTTTTTTAAGCTGGAGTGGGTACATTTCTACTGACTCCACCCAAAACTAGCTTCAACTCCGACTCCATAGCCCTGACTTGTAATTCATCCCGAGTTACAACCTGTGTCAAAGACAAGAGCTGGATTGACAATTCTGCAGGCTCCAGAGTGAAAATCGCCCTAGTCTGCACAGACTGGGTAAAAACTGTGGCCCAGATTTACTAATGTAATCTTTCTAAAAGGTGGTGCGAATTGCCCATCTAGGTTTTCTGTGCTTTTTTCTGACATGCTTGTCAAGGAGCAGGGCTTCACATGAAGTGGTAGGGCATAAGATGTGCTGTTTTGCACCACAATTCTGGCTTAAAATTCCGTCTCAGAGTAAGCCAACTACGAGTTGGTCCAGAGCCAGAGAATGCTGTCTATCCCTGCACAAGATTTATCACCCAGCCTGAGCCCCGGTGATAAATTTGGCGCAGGTCTAGACAGCATGACTAAGCTTACGCCATCTTTAGGATTTGTAAATCTGGGCCAGAATTTCTCACTCAAGAGGACCTGGCTTGTCCATGCTTTACAAGGCAATCCAACTGATTTGAAAGGACTTGTGTGTATGAGCGAACTTTTTGAAGTTCAGGTTCGGGTATATGCTGAATTGCGTTATGGATTCCATTACCACGGACCTGAACGCAATCCAATGAAGGAATACATAACTGATTGCCTTTAGAGGCAGTCCGTTATGCATTCTGTTGGTTTCCATTACACAGGAGGAATTTCCCTAGGCCATACAAAATCATCAGCAAGTGTAGTCTTCTCTAATGGTTCTCTCCTCTTGACATTCACCTCCTTTGGTTGTTGCTCACATGAGAAAAACCTCAGTTTTACCAGGAAAAAAAAAAAACCTTATGGAATTACACGCTACAAGATGTAACATCAAATACTACCCTACCTGTAAAACATTCAGACTGAATGCTGAGGGCACATATCAGAGGTCAAAAATGAAAGAGAAAAATTGTCGCCAAGACTTCAGCAACCTGTCTGTACTTGGAAGCTGGATACCAGAAAAAGCAACAGACAAAAAGAAAAGCAGCAAGGATATAATAGGGAAAGATAAAGATAATGTGGTAACGAGCAGCACTCTGCTTGATCAAATTGTTAGAAATCAAAATGCCACGTTCACATTTAGTTGTTTGCCACACGGTAGCAACTGCAGATTTTAATCTCAACTCCGAGATTGTGAGCTGTAATCGGAAATCATTCAAATAATCATTGTTGCATATATTGGCACCCCAGGGTGCTGTGGCATCTTGGTTTACTTTTGCACTGAAGGCACAGCTGATTTGCACCGGTCCATTCTTTTACATTGTTAGGAGGCGCTGAGTCTGTCTAATGCACTGGTGCAAACTGTATTTATATAAAAAAATAAATAGACTTTTCACTCCACTTTTCATAAATCTATAGTTCAAGCATAAATAAGAAACTTCTCAACATATTGTACTGAATTAAAATGGCTTTTTCCTCACTTAGCAGCTCATTTACTCCCTCCAATCCAAAACGAATAATCTCCAGGATGGAGAGACAGACTGTCAGCTCCCTGAAAAATCTGAATACATGCTGCCCATGGAAGTCTATGGAGAGGGGAAGGTAAAGATGGGTTTCCTGCTAGAGGAAAAAAAGATTTTCACATTTTCTAAGAAGATATATTACAAAATTTCATATATCAAACTGTACTACTGATTTATATAAAGTTGTGTAAAAGTTAGTGCCCATTTAAACTATTTTAAAATACTCAATATATCTGAGATGCTCACCAGTCTAATTGATTGGGGCTCGGCCCACCAACTACCTATTGGCGTTATACTACGTACATACGAAAATGAAAACAAACGGCCAGCTCACAATCAGTTTGCATATAAAACTTATAAATCATAAAAACATTATTTTTGCTACCACTGAGGAAAAAACATTGCATCTGGCATATTTGAATATACGGCCTTAATAAAATAGAAGTTGCACGCTATTGGTACGGAGCAAATCTACTCACAGAGATCTCACGAGGCAACGGCGTCCATGAAACATCAGGACGCATGTGCAAGATCGCCTGAATCGGCACACAGAGGAGCGAGCCTCCGAGAAGAGTGATCAGTGTGACTGTAGCGCTGTGGGTCTTGTGAGTAGAACAACCAGCATCACTGTACAAATCATTCAACTGGTCAAATAAAGCATGTCACAGGGGGACATTATCCACATAATATATAAGTAGCACTAGATCACTGAACAGAAAAGCGGGATAAGAGACTGTTCATATAGCCTGCTGATAATACAGCTCCACCTGAGCATAATAGCGCTAGACCATTGAACAAAAATACAAAAAACAAACAAAACAAAAAAACAGAAGTGGGGCATTCATTTTCATGTGTATTACCAATTTGAAGGAATGCTGGATTATCAAATATCCATAATTAGAGATTAAGATATTTATATAGAATATAACTAAGTACACTCTATACAGACAAACAAATATGAAAGCTACAAGGCCATGTTTTTAAAGGGAGTCTGTCACCTCATTTTCACCTATATAGCTAACAGCAGTGCCCCACAGAAGATTGCATACACATCCCAGACATATCTGTGTGCACTGTGTGTGTGTATTACATGTCACATCCCAGACATACCTGTGTGCACTGTGTGTCTGTATTACATGTCACATCCCAGACATACCTGTGTGCACTGTGTGTCTGTATTACATGTCACATCCCAGACATACCTGTGTGCACTGTGTGTATTACATGTCACATCCCAGACATACCTGTGTGCACTGTGTGTGTGTATTACATGTCACATCCCAGATATACCTGTGTACCTGTGTGCACTGTGTGTCTGTATTACATGTCACATCCCAGACATACCTGTGTGCACTGTGTGTGTGTGTATTCCTCATTCAGAAAAAGCACTTTTATTCTGCAGGAAAACAGCCCCCAAGTGCCC
Source organism: Rhinella marina (assembly GCA_900303285.1). Taxonomy (NCBI): domain Eukaryota; kingdom Metazoa; phylum Chordata; class Amphibia; order Anura; family Bufonidae; genus Rhinella; species Rhinella marina. The sequence continues at coordinate 88,282 of ONZH01012559.1, forward strand.
AGCTCTGCTGTTGCTGCAAACCAGACTGAAGAGGGGAGGGCTGCTTTAGCTGCTCATATCTTGGGATTAGTAGCAGATAGAACAATGGTCTGACATTCTTTGAAAGCTGACATTCCAAGCTTTAAAATGATACCAAAATCACAGCATTATATCCAGTATATCAGAAGATATAGCTGTTAGAAATCGAGTCAGGAGAGAAAGCTGTTTTTAGTTTCACTTTCAGCCGGGCACTTGGGAGCTGTTTTCCTGCAGAATAAAAGTGCTTTTTCTTGACATGTAATACAGACACACAGTGCACACAGGTATGTCTGGGATGTGACATGTAATACAGACACACAGTGCACACAGGTATGTCTGGGATGTGACATGTAATACACACACACAGTGCACACAGGTATGTCTGGGATGTGTCCAATCTTCTGTGGGGCAGTGCTGTTAGTTATATAGGTGAAAATGAGGTGACAGACTCCCTTTAATTTTTTATTTAATTTTTATAATATTTTATTCGTGAGCTCCGCATTCTAGAGACATAATAAGGATTGTGAATGTATTTGAATATTTGTATAGTGGGGTTATTGCTTTTATGATTTATAAGTTTTGATATGAATTATATGATAGTAAAATATATGCAAACTGATTGTGAGCCGGCCGTTCATTTTCATTTTAAAATACTAACCTTCAAAAAGAGGTCACAAGGTACAAATATCTGATAGTAAGAAAGTAAGATAACCATGTACACTGAAAGGAGTGATGTAAACATAACTGCTAAATACCAAGCTTGACCAAATACCTTTATCATCCTAGACAGGTCCCCAGCATCTGCAAGTTCCAAGACTATGTTCAGTTCATTATCTTCAATGAACGATGCATAGTATTTTATGACATTGGGATGGTTCAGTTGCTGAAAAAAAAAAAAAAACATTTTAAGAAAACCAAAATGTAATAAAATTGTTTAATAACCTGATTAAAATATAAAATCCAAACCTAAATCCATGAATCTGTTTTCTCCCTATAAAGAGAACCTGCCAGGATCCATCCTATTAAAGTATACTGCCTGGTAGGGTTAATTCTGCTTATTACAATAATACCTTTTTGTAAAAACTGGTTGCAGCGACAAAAAAAAAAAAAAAAAAAAAAAACTTTTATTCTTTGTGCAAATGATGGCTTCAGATTGGTGGGGCTTAGCCCCTCAGATTTCAATGTTGGCCGTAACCTTCGGTGCTCTGTAGCCATCATTTATACAAAGAGTAAGACTGGGGCTACACAGTGATATATGTCCCGCGATAGCATCTTGCAGAGTACCTGTGTCTACTTTGAAATCCGCATCTCTTCAAGAAGTGACATGTTACTTCTTGAAGAGAAGTCCATGCAGAAGCCACGGTCTGGTAGCTGCATGTGGTTTAGCCACACTAAGGGTCTCTATGTATTCCTAGGGCAGCCTCAAAGTCAGTCTAATAAGAATACATAGAAACTGTCCACACATAAGATGCTGGGTTAATTGGAGAGGCAGAGTGTCGGTCACATGACACAGCTGAGGATCATCAGAAGGTTATAATACAGTCACCAATAAGATTACATTCACTACAAATTACATCATGTACCTTTCTAACAGGTCAGAAAATAAACATTTTTGTGGGAGTGCTACTTTAAAATAGACTGGTCACCAGTTTGAATATTCAAAACTAGCACTGCTCCACTGCCACGCTGATGTTGTCTGTGCCGAGTGGACAATGTCAGAGTGATGAGGGTGGCTTCACCTCAGGAGAATGGGGGACAACCAGACAAAAAAAATAAAAACACTGATGAAACCAGCGGAGCAGTATTAGTTCTAACAAGTAAATTATTTGGAATATGAAATGAAGTGCAACCTGAAGGCAGCATGTTATAGAGCAGGAAGAGCTGAGCAGACTGATATAGTTTTGTGGAAAGATTCTGTAAAACTTGTAATTGATACATTTATCTCTCTCCTTTTTTTACTTTATTGTACACGGGGTAGGCATTATCAGTTGATAGCATTCTCTGTGTTCATGTGTACATAGAGACAGCTGTCAGTCACGGATAGCTGTATACAGGGAGGTGTTATCTGTGATTGATGGCATTCTCTGTGTAAGTGTGTATACATTAGATAGCTGTCAGTCACTGATAGTTGTACACAGGGGAGGTGTTATCAGTGATTGATAGTATTCTCTGTGTAAGTGTGTATACAGAGATAGCGGTCAGTCACTGATAGTTGTACACAGGGGAGGTGTTATCAGTGATTGATAGTATTCTCTGTGTAAGTGTGTATACAGAGATAGCGGTCAGTCACTGATAGTTGTAAATGGGGAGGTGTTATCAGTGATAGATAGCATTCTCTGTGTAACTGAGTATACATAGATAGCTGTCAACGGAGTTCAGAAATAGCAGAGATTTAAATGAATAAATTACAAACTTTGCTGAATCTTTCCCCCCCCACTATATATCAATCTGCTCAGCTCCTCCTGCTCTATAACAAGCTGCCTGCAGATTGCACTACATTTCGTAGTGACCCGGTCTCTTTAGGAAAGATTTGATGTACTCAAACAGGTCTTCCAATCTGGGGAAGATCAGATGATGTTAGTTTTTTGGTATAGATGTGTATTGTTTTGAGGCGCTAACTAATAGGTCTTCACTAGTGTTGAGCGAAACGAGCTTCGGATGTTTCATCTGAAGTCGCTTCATTCAAAACTTCAGAAAAATACCGTACGGAGATCCGCCTCCGAACAGTATTAGAATGTATGGGCTCCGATGAGCTGAAGTTAGTTATTCACAAAGTCGTACGTGACTTCGTTCAGTAACTTTGGTAGTTGGAAAATCACTTTAAAACTTGTACTCGGAACCAAAGCAGAGTTTGGTTTCAAGTTGTAAAGTGGTTTTCCACTTTAAAAATCAACTACCGAAGACATGCAACTTTGTGAATAACTTACTTCGGCTCATTGGAGCCCATACATTCTAATACTGTACGGAGACGAAACTCCGTACACTATTATTCCAAAGTTTTGAACAAATTGACTTCGGATGAAGCATCTGAAGCTTGCTTCACTCAACACTAGTCTTAACCATGATAGGTGAACACCATGAGGTGTTGTATACTTATTTGCTGGATGGTCATCGATTTAAAGGATTCTGGATTCTTCCAGAATGCTGTGTTTTGTTGTCAAACTCCCCCCAACTTGGCCAGACCTGTAAATGGAAGCTTGCTTACCAGCTTCCCACAGCTGGCTCTCCTCCAGGACTGCAATACTCTGCTGAGCTCCCTTGCTGTAAACTTCCGTTTTAACACTGCAGTAGCCAATCGCTCAATCACTGGCCACAGCTGAGACCGGATCCCCTTGTGTCACGACGTAAAGGGGGCCAGTCACTGCCACGTCCAGTGACTGGCTGCAGCGATGTCAAACCGGATGTTTACAGCGCCGGGAAGAAGGTAAGTAATCTTTCCTTTACAGGTGCGGCAGGAATGGGGTTTGCATCCAGTCATCTGAACGTACTACACTCCTGAAATACTATACTGATTGAACTTTATAGTTAATTTCAATAATAACACAAATTAAAGATGTTTAATGGACAAACATCAGTGAAGCAATCTTCATTTTGTAAGTAATCATTGGAGGGTAGTATGTAATCCCACTGTGTTAGTTATAAGGAAGCAGCAAAGTGACTTTTAATGCAGTTTTATCCCAAGATGTAAACATCTTTCTTCCCTTATTTAAGAAGATGCCAAGTTCACAGGAGATGTGAAAACTAAGTGGTTCAAAGCCTTCATGTGGCACATTGGAGAAAGGGGCTCGGCTAGACGAAAGGAACAACAAAATCATCAAAGCTTCAGATTTCACACAAAAAGCGCATTCTACAAACAAATCTTAGGGGCGCTTCAAAAAGTGTTTACCTTAAGGAGGTCAATCTCTTTGATACAGTCTGCTCTTGCCTTGGCATCCATCAAATCAAAAATCTGTGAGGGATTAAATAAAGATGAACATGAGATTATTTACAAAGACACCATTAACGCGGAGGTGCTGCAGCGAGGCCTGAATGCAGCTATATGGCTGATTAGTAGGAGACGTGAGAGGGTTGTGTAACACCTATCCTCCGATGGAAAGGTTCCCAACCAGGCAACGCAAACAAAAACGCACATCACGCACAAAGTGAGCGAAACGCATGTAACAAAACATGGACTCTTCTATAGTATCCCACAATTAATGCCTCTAGAACCCATTCTCTGATGACAACGTGTGGCAAAACACTTTGATCCCATCTTTCTGCTTCTCAAACTAAACAAATCTGAGCAAGATACATGAAACAGTCACTGTGGGCCTTTCAAGGAGAAAAGGCTTGTGAGCTGCCCTGGGGGAGGGATGCTCAGAGTTAGAATCACATCTCTCCTATGCGGTGACAGCTCCCTCCCGAGCAGGATGGATGGAGAGAGACGAGGACACACAGTGACTTGTCATTGCAGCTGGGAATGTGACTCCATACTTGCACTTACTTTTTGGTCCTTATTACTTCCATCACTACCTGAGATCTCTTACTGGATACAGCCGGAGATCGCTGATGCAATCGATCTGTGGTCACTATGCTTTCTGTATTGTCAGTACACCGATTATGTCAATTTTGGGACTCATACTATATAACACTATTAGGCTACTTTCACATCTGCATTTTTGCTGGATCCGGCAGGGGGATCAGCAAAAACGTATCTGGTCAATAATACAACCGTCTGCATCCGTTCAGAAGGGATACGGTTGTATTATCTCTAAAATGAACAAATGCGGCACTAAAACCATTGTAAGTCATTGGGCCCCGGATCCATTTTTTTCGTGTCCAAAAATACAGATCCGACAGCATTGACTTACATTGTGTTACATGCAGGATCCATCTTGATCATATCCCATGACACATGGATCCGGCACGGGAACATAAACCAGAACGGACTGCATTCTGGTGCACTCCATTCCATTTTATTCAGTTGTGTCCTCATTGACAATGAATGTTTTGAGATACAGTGCCTTGCGAAAGTATTCGGCCCCCTGGAACTTTTCAACCTTTTGCCACATTTCAGGCTTCAAACAAAAAGATATAACATTTTAAATTTTGGGTGAAGAATCAACAACAAGTGGGTCACAATTGTGAAGTGGAACGAAATTTATTGGATCATTTAAACTTTTTTTGTAATTATAAAACTGAAAAGTGCGGCGTGCAAAATTAGCTCTTTGAGGTTGGATGGAGAGCGTTTGTGAACAGCAGTTTTCAGCTCTTTCCACATATTCTCAATTGGATTCAGGTCTGGACTTTGACTTGGCCATTCTAAGACCTGGATACATTTATTTTTTAACCATTCCATTGCAGATTTTGCTTTATGTTTGGGATCATTGTCTTGTTGGAAGATAAATCTCCGTCCTAGTCTCAGGTCTTTTGTAGACTCCAACAGGTTTTCATTCAGAATGGTCCTGTATTTGGCTCCATCCATCTTCCCATCAATTTTAACCATCTTCCCTGTGCCTGCTGATGAAAAGCAGGCCCAAACCATGATGCTGCCACCACGTTTGACAGTGGGGATGGTGTGTTCAGGGTGATTAGCTGTGTTGCTTTTACTCCAAACATATCGTTTTGCATTGTTTCCAAAAAGTTGGATTTTGGTTTCATCTGACCAGAACACCTTCTTCCACATGTTTGGTGTGTCTCCCAGGTGGCTTGTGGCAAACTGTAAACAAGACTTTTTATGGTTATCTTTGAGAAATGGCTTTCTTCTTGCCACTCTTCCATAAAGGCCAGATTTGTGAAGTGTTGGACTGATTGTTGTCCTATGGACAGACTTTCCCACCTCAGTTGTAGATCTCTGCAGTTCATACAGAGTGATCGTGGGCCTCTTGGCTGCATCTCTGTTCAATCTTCTCCTTGTTTGAGATGAAAGTTTAGAGGGACGGCCGGGTCTTGGTAGATTTGCAGTGGTCTGATACTCCTTCCATTACAATATGATCGCTTGCACAGTGCTCCTTGGGATGTTTAAAGCTTGGGAAATCTTTTGGTATCCAAATCCAGCTTTAAACTTCTCCACAACAGTATCACAGACCTGCCTGGTGTGTTCCTTGGTCTTCATGATGCAGAACCCTGAGACTATCACAGAGCAGGTGCATTTATACGGAGACTTGATTACACACAGGTGGATTCTACTTATCTTCATCAGTCATTTAGGACAACATTGGATCTGTCACGAGTGGGCTCGCGTCTGGTATCAGACGTTCTGCGCGGCTTTCAAAAGTGACATAATTTGACGTTTTCCCCTTGGTTTGGTTGCCGTTTACCACACCCCTTCCCCTCAGCTGTTGTAGGTGTGGTAATTTTCTCTCCTCTATTTATTCCTTCATTTCCCAGTATTCACTGCGGTTTATACTTTCTGCATAAAGTTGCTGCTATTTCTGCATAAAGATAAGTGTCATTTTCCCTATTGTGTTTATCCGTTGTTTGGAGTCTATTCCTCCGTCTTGTTGGAGGAACGGCTTGACTCCTTCCCCTATCACTAACTACAGGGTCAGTTAGAAATTAGGTTCCTGTGTATGAACTCTCCTACCACTAAGGCCTGTTCATACTGGTAGTCAGCCAGGGCCTAGTCTCAGGGATTCCTGCAAGAGGTGACCATTTTCCTTCTCTGGTCTGTTCCCTTCCCTCCTACGCTTTGTGTGGCTATACCCTCCTCACCAGAGCATGACAGGATCATTCAGAGATCCTCAATGAACTTCTGGAGTGAGTTTTCTGAACAGAAAGTAAATGGGCCGAATAATTTTGCACGCCCAACTTTTCAGTTTTATTATTACAAAAAAAGTTTAAGTGATCCAATAAATTTTGTTCCACTTCACAATTGTGACCCATTTTTGTTGATTCTTCACCAAAAACGTAAAATGTTACATCTTTTTGTTTGAAGCCTGAAATGTGGCAAAAAGTTGAAAAGTTTCAGGGGGCCGAATACTTTTGCAAGGCACTGTACTATGGTGGATCTTAATACCAGAAAAAAAAAAAAAAACGCAAATGTGAAAGTAGCCTTAGTAAAAGCAGCACTGGAACCAAACTCCACGTGGTGCATGCCACTCCAGACACTGGTCCAAAAATCTCTCACCTGTCCTGCGCCGCGGCTCCGCTCCGGTGTCCGGCGCTCCTCTTCTTCTATGTACCTGCGCTGCACTGTCCTGACCACGTACAGCGTCAGGACGTAGTGTGCGCACTCTGACCTGACGCTGCACGCAGTCAGGTGACAGTGCAGCGCCGGACACCGGAGCGGAGGTGCGGCGCAGGACAGGTAAGTGATTTTTTTATTTTATTCTGATGGTGGCAGTGTGGGCTGATCTGAGGTCTGAAGAGGGCACAAGTGGGCTGGCCTGAAGGGGGCACAAGTGGGCTGGCCTGAAGGACAATTCTATTAAGGGCCGGACGTTCCGTCTTCTCCGACAAGTCTTTTTTTTATTATAATTTTATGTATTTAAATTTGGTGCCTAAAAATTTTATTTGGCTCCTAAATTTTTCAGGTTAGGAGCCAATGGCTCCTTGTTTTTTTTTTTTAGTCTGGAGCACTGCCTCCCATAAAGAAGAGAAATAGTGATACCAATCCTATTCATCCACATATTTCTAGGAGGAATTACAGAAATACAGCACTTTGCAATAGTCTAAATAAAGAAGCTATTTCATTACAACTTCTTACTAAAACAGCCTTAGGCCTTATTCACACAGTCAGTGTTCGATCAGTAATTTTTAGCCAAAAATAGGTGTGGCTCTAAAAGAACAGGTGCAGATCTTTCCCTCATAACTTTTGTCTGTGGAGGCTCCAATCCTTATTTTGGCTCAAACGCTGCTCAAAACACTGACTTTCAAAACAATGAGGCTTTAGGACAGCAGACAGGTCTTTTTTATTTTCAATAGCAAATAATTCATTTTAGATAAATGTTAAAGGGGTTGTTCCACAAAAAATATTCTACAGTTTTGAAGCCATCTCCTGGATCTGAATGCTTTCGTAATTGCATGAAATTAAAAATTTTGCTTAGTCACCGAGTTATTCAATAAAATTATCTGCATTGTACCACCTCCCGTTTTGTTTTTGTTTTTTCTTTGTCCTGTTCACTACGAAGGTTACACATGCTCTGTTTCATCCTTCAACTGCCTCCTGAGCTGTGATAGGGAGAGCTGGCACGCCCCCTGAGCTCTAACAGAAAAGACACTCCCCTGAGCTGTCAGCTTGATATAAATCTAGCACAGCAATGAATGGGGAGATCTCTGGATCCATGTGAGGTACAGGGCTGGTTCTAGATTTGTTAGAAAGAGAATGTCATACACTATATGATGTTTTAATTTTTCACATTAGTCGTGGGGTAACCCCTTTAAAAAAAAAAGCACACCCCTGTGAGCGGAATATCCAAAAGCTCCAGACGTGTAGCAGGGACTATACATCTCCTAGAAAACACACAGCCAAGGGTGCTACCAGTAAATCTGGAGATTCAGATGGGAAAGAGAAGCCAGTAGTCATCACATAGACAGACCTGGAGGTTCTGTGCTTGGCATTAGCAGAGCCTATACGGCTGATATTGGCTATATGTTTCAGTTTAAGGCATATATGTGCCAGGAATAGCTGCCAGTGACGGATGCTGAACAGTGGCATCTATCATTCATGGGCTTGAATGGCATCTGTTTAAGAGATGCGTCATGAAAAGCTATTGAAAACCTTGTGACACACATTTAACTGATGCCTGTGACTAAGGCTTCATTCACACGACCATATTTTGTTTCCGTGTCCGTTCCGTTTTTTTTTGCGGACCATATGCGGAACCATTAATTTCAATGGGTCCGCAAGAAAAAACGGAAGGTACTCAGTGTGCATTTCGTTTCCGCATTTCCGTTCCGCAAAAAAGATAGAACATGTCCTATTCTTGTCCGTTTTGCTGACAAGGATAGGCATAATTACAATGGATGCGCAAAAAAACGGAAACACGGGTGCCATACGGAACGTCATCTGTTTTTTTTGCGGATTCGCAATTTGCGGACCGCAAAACACATACGGTCGTGTGAATGAAGCCTAAGGTCTTATAGTGGCATTCATCAACCAAAGGCTACCATGTTAAAAAAATAAAGTATACAAATTTACTGGGGTTCTCTGCCATTCCTAGGGACAACTTTAGCATGTACAAAAGGGAGATTCCCAGCATATACACTAAAGGTTATAACGGGGTTGTCCAGGCTAATGATACTGATGACCTATCCTTAGGATAGCTCACCAATATCGGATTGGCACCCGACCCCTGGCACCTCTGCCCATCAGGTGTATGAAGGGGCTGTGGCGAACGTGTAATCCCTGTGTCCTCTTCAGTTTAATTACAGCTTCCTGTTCACTTCAATGGGATGAACAGTTGTAATTGCACTGGACCACCGCTACAAAGTAGACAGCGTGCAGGTAAAAACTGAAAAGCATGCAGCGCTCAGACAAGCTCCGCGGCCCATGATAGTCAGAGGTGCCAGCAATCTGATATTAGAGACCTCAAATTCTGTAGCCTATTAACCCCCTTTAACAAAAATAGGAACAGGTCGTAAAAACGTAGAGAAGAAACCTACAACTAAGCGAAAGTCACATGTGCCAAGTACATGTGTGCACAAAGCGAAAAATGAGTCCAGGTGAGGTCTGTTATCTGAAAAGAAAGCCCTTATCCAGTCTGGGGTTATATACACGGCAAAGAAGAATTATCCTGCGCGGCCCAACTGTGAACGCAAAATGTGGAGCTCAAAATGTACAAAATAACATATCACAAAAATCACAAAGGCAGCTTTGAAATGCTTCACTCTAATGAAAGGAGTCTCCAGCAGAATAGTTGAAACAAATCCGCGGCTCTTTTCTGTAGTTTTGCATATTGTAATAGCGTGCGGAAAGCTGCTGGCAGCTGTCATTCACTGCAAACACAGAGGAGGCAGATCCCCCACAAATATATGCAGATGCTATGCAGATTAAAAGGGAAACAGGATTCAAAGTCGAGGATGTGCTACTAAATGAGACGGCTTAGCAGCGGGGAATGCCGAGGAGCGCACTGTGATATTCTGCCATGGCCCGGACACATAGGTTATTCCTTATTAGCGCCATGCTGTAGATTCATAGCGGCTATATACACAGCGCTAATAAACGTTCTATCTACCAACACAAGAACATCATTAGGCTTTACATCATGTATACTTTATACAGAAGAAAAAGGGGAAAAATGTCCAGCACCGAGAGGAAAATAAATAAAAGCGGTAACGCAACCAACGCGTTTCGATCTAACCGGTATAAATATGGAAACAGACAAAATAAGTGGCTGGAATTATACAAGATATCAAAATCCTACTGCGTTCTATGAAAATCTCAGTCTGAATCATGTATAGAACTATATGTATACACAACATACATTTAATAAAATATATTCAAACACCTGCAGCTGAGTTAGGCTGGGTGAAAATCTGCAGACATTAACATCCAGATTAAAACGTGAATGCCGCCTTAAAAAAAGGTAACTGTCTTTTCAGAAAAGTTTTGATGTAAGAGAAGTTTAACTGGTTTAGGCGCTGGGAACCCCGCTGAACACTTAATTAAAGGGGTATTCCAGTTTTTTTATGCTGATGACCTATTTTCAGTATGTGTGGTTAATATCAAATCAGTGAGGGTCTGATTGTTTTAAGGGGCGAGCACTGGGTGCTCTTCATCATTTACCTGCATGACATCTATACTGTAGCACTTAGGGGTAATTACAGTTTCTCCTCTTCCATTCAAGTGAACGGGCCAAAAATCTGTAATTACCCTGCACCCCTGCTACAAAGTAGACGGTGCGCAGGTAGACACTGAAGGATTCAGCACTTGCACATGGCATCCTATAAAAAGTAATCGGCACATTTCCCGGAGTTGGTCCACCACCAATCTGATACTGATGACCTATCATGAAGACCACGAGCAGGTGTAATTACATCTCCTCCATCCCATTCAGTTCAATGGGACAGCTCCTTCCTATTCACATGAAAAGGATGTAATTACACTGCTGCAATGTTCACACCAAACACAGTAGAGAACACAGTACTTATACGAGCGCTTTATTCTCTTCAGCTGATCGGCGGTGGTGCCAGCAATCGAGCCCCGGGCGATCTGATATTGATGACCTATCATGAGGATATCATGAGGATAGGTCCTCAATATAACAAAAGCAGAAAACCTCTTTAACAGAATAATAACTATTATTAACAAGTTGTACTTTCTAATGCCACCATTTAATATGGCATACAATGTAGTGGGAAGCAGGAAACAAATTCCAAATGGGATGGAATTGGGAAAAAAAAAAAAAAACACAACCGTTTAATGGGTTTTGACCCTACGGCATTCCATTTACGACAAAACTGACCTGTTCCCTTCATTCTCTGGGTCAGTACAATTACTACGATAACACATGTACAGTGGGGAAAAAAGTATTTAGTCAGCCACCAATTGTGCAAGTTCTCCCACTTAAAAAGATGAGAGAGGCCTGTAATTGACATCATAGGTAGACCTCAACTATGAGAGACAAAATGAGAAAACAAATCCAGAAAATCACATTGTCTGATTTTTAAAGAATTTATTTGCAAATTATGGTGGAAAATAAGTATTTGGTCACCTACAAACAAGTAAGATTTCTGGCTCTCACAGACCTGTAACTTCTTCTTTAAGAGGCTCCTCTGTCCTCCACTCATTACATGTAGTAATGGCACCTGTTTGAACTTTTTATCAGTTTAAAAGACACCTGTCCACAACCTCAAACAGTCACACTCCAAACTCCACTATGGTGTGAAGAAATCAACTGTGGGAGCAATAATTAGAAAAAGGAAGACATACTAGACCACTGATAATCTCCCTCGATCAGGGGCTCCACTCAAGATCTCACCCCATGGGGATCCAAAATAATCATAAGAACTGTGAGCAGAAATACCAGAACCACACGGGAGGACCTAGTGAATGACCTGCAGAAAGCTGGGACCAAAGTAATAAAGGCTACCGTCAGTAACACACTACGCCGCCAGGGACTCAGATCCTGCAGTGCCAGACGTGTCCCCCTGCTTAAGCCAGTACATATCCGGGCCCGTCTGAAGTTTGCTAGAGAGCATTTGGATGTTCCAGAAGAGTATTTTGAGAATGTCAGATGAAACCAAAGTAGAACTGTTTGGTAGAAACACAACTCGTCGTGTTTGGAGGAGAGCGAATGCTGAGTTGTATCCAAAGAACACTATACCTACTGTGAAGCATGGGGGTGGTAACATCATGCTTTGGGGCTGTTTCTCTGCAAAGGGACCAGGACGACTGATCCGTGTACATGAAAGAATGAATGGGGCCATGTATTGTGAGATTTTGAGTGCAAACCTCCTTCCATCAGCAAGGGCATTGAAGATGAAACGTGGCTGGGTCTTTCAGCATGACAATGATCCCAAGCACACCATCAGGGCAACGAAGGAGTGCCTTCATAAGAAGCATTTCAAGGTCCTGGAGTGGCCTAGACAGTCTCCAGATCCCAACCCCATAGAAAACCTTTGGAGGGAGTTGAAAGTCCGTGTTGCCCAGCGACAGCCCCAAAACATCACTGCTCTAGAGGAGATCTGCATGGATAAATGAGCCAACATACCAGCAACAGTGTGTGCCAACCTTGTGAAGACTTACAGAAAACGTTTGACCTCTGTCATTGCCAACAAAGGATATATAACAAAGTATTGAGATGAACTTTTGTTATTGACCAAATACTTATCTTCCACCATAATTTGCAAATAAATTCTTTAAAAATCAGACAATGTGATTTTCTGGATTTGTTTTCTCATTTTGTCTCTCATAGTTGAGGTCTACCTATGATGTCAATTACAGGCCTCTCTCATCTTTTTAAGTAGGAAAACTTGCACAATTGGTGGCTGACTAAATACTTTTTTCCCCCATTGTGTTGTTGGCGGACTAAATACTTTTTTCCCCCCCACTGTATAGGGTTTTTTTTATATCTAAATACTGTAAAAATAAATTAAAACTTTGACCAAAAAAAAAATTTTTTTACATCAGCATATTCTGACCCCCATAACTTTTTTTATAGTGAGGTCTACTGAGCTGTGTGCGGGCATATCAGTGAATCGGCCATTTTGATACTTTTTTCTGTCGCGCCATTTGCCGTATTGGAAAAATATTTTTACATTTTAATAGTACGGGTGTTTTTGGATGCAGTGATGCTCATGATTTTTCTATTTTTTATTATTTTTTTATTCTAAGGAATGGGAGGGGATTTAAATTTTTAGATTTTTTTTTAATGTTTTTGTAGCCCGTGTGGGAGGCTACAACATTCAATAATTTACTTTTTATTCAATATTACCACACTCCATACAGGTGGTGATATGTGATTTGCCGATTTCTTATGTTGGCCTGCTAAGAATTGCAGCTCTAATACGCTGGCTCTCTTCAGAGTGACTTAGCGTATTAAAGTGAATAGCCGGCATCCCCATTGGCCCCAAGGGGATGCTGGTAATAACCCAGAAGCACGGGTTTCTGGGTTTTTAACTGTTTAGAGTCTAAAGGCTTTATTGACCGCGATTGGCATTATTGAGACCCACCGGCCATGGCCCAATGCACGCATGAGAGGACGCCATGTTTACACATCGCTCCAGCACCGTACATGTACAGCACTGGTAGCAAAGGAGTTAAAGAGCTTGTACATTCAGATAACAAAAAGAAGCATTAAATGTTCTATACTAAACTCACTTACCTGGACCTTTTTTAAAGCAACCGGTACTCTATCCAAAAGGCACGTTGCTCTGTATACTTCGCTGAATTGCCCCCGTCCAATCTTCTTCTCAATCTGGAAGTTGGCCAGTGTGTTATAACCCATGTCTGGCCGCAGTGCTTTCTATAAACAAATGATAGAAGAAACAAAAAGTTAAATCGGGTTGGTTAGTGGATTTTAAAATAAAATCTAAAATTCACAATAAGGGGAATATATACATTTTTATTGGATAAAGCCTTACATGAACTAGCAATAAAGTGAAGCAATGATTGTGGAGGTAGAATGTTTAGTGGTCCTATTTTGTCTCATTATATACTTGATACTACAGTTACTCAGAAGTAACTCAACACAGTGCAAGACAAGTGGCTGGAGCAGGAACCTCCCTGCTGTGTCCCATCTGAAGAGGGACAAAAAGATAATTAAACCCCACCTCTTGGCTAAGCCCTGCCCTCTCAGATGGCCCTTAGCCAAAGATGGAGAAGCAGGAGATTATTCCTTTGTTCTCTGCAGGTTTTCTAAGAAACTGTTTGTGTCAGGATCACATAGAAAATGCTGCAGACTGGCAAACCTTGAGGGGAACAATGTTTCTTGTTTGTCCTGAACATTCATTTTTCAGTGTAATGTTCCAATAACTCCTTCCTGACCCTCGCCGTACATGTATGGCATACTGATCAGGCAGGCACATGAGTTGTGTTACCAGAAGAATAAAGTCAGTCATTTTCCCACACAGTGTACACAACAAAAACAAAACCCCAAAAGCAAAGAGGCTGCCTTTTTTTTATCCTGCACCCCAAAAAGCAAAATTTAAAAAAAACAAAAACACATTCATATGTACCCCAAAATACTAGTGTGGTTTCCAAAGTGGGGTCACTTCTTGAGAGTTTCTTTTTCTATTTCGCCTTAAAGCCTCTGCGGTTGTCGGCCACTACTGTATAAATCCCCGAATTAGGCCTCAAATGCACATGGTGCTCTCTCGCCTGAACCCTGCAGTGTGCCCAAACAGCAGTTCAGGACCATGTATTGTTGTACTCGGGAAAAATTTGAGATGGCACACGAGAACCATTCCAGGAAAATCTGCACTCCAAAAGCCAAATGGCGCTCATTCCCTTCTGAGACCTGTGGTGTGCCCATATAGCAGTTTATGACCACATATGGGGTGTCGCAGTATTCAGGAGTAAATGGGAAACCACTTGTGGGGTGCCTTTTCTAATGTTACCCCTTGTGAAAATGCGGAAAAAATGCAATTTTAAATTTTCACATCCAAGAGCTGGAGAGGGTTCAGAGGAGGGCAACTAAAGTAATAACTGGAATGGGTGGACTACAATACCCAGAAAGATTAGCAAAATTAGGGTTAATCACTATAGAAAAAAAGATGACTGAGGGGAGATCTAATAACTATGTAGAAATATATCAGGGGTCATTACAGAGATCTCTCCCATCATATACTTATCCCAAAGACTGTCATTGTGATGAGGGGACATCCTCTGTGTCTGAAGGAAAAAAAGGTTTGTACACAAACATAGAAGAGGATTTTTTACTGTAAGAGCAGTAAGACTATGGAACTCTCTGCCTGAGGAGGTGGTGAAGGTGAATTCACTAATAGAGTTAAGGACGGGCCTGGATGTATTTCTGGAGTGTAATAATATTACAAGCTATAGCTACTAGAGATGGGTCATTGATCCAGGGAGTTAGGAAGTAATTTTTTTCCCCCTAAAGTGGGGAAAATTGGCTTCTACCTCACAGGGATTTTTTTGTCTTCCTCTGGATCAACTTACAGGCTGAACGGATGTCTTTTTTCAGCCATAACTATGTTATGATAAAAACCATATTTCACTCCTTCCCTTCCGAATCCTGTCGAGTGCCCATACAGCAGTTTACGACCACATATGGGGAGTTTGTGTAAACTGCAGAATCAGGGTAATCAACATTGATGTTCATTTTGATGTTATTCCTTGCTGTGTTACAGGTAAAATGGATTAAAATGGAAAACCTGTACAAAAAAAAATTACATTTTTAATTTCACCTCCACTTTACTTTCATCCCTGAGGAACACCTAAAATATTAACAGACTTTCTAAAATCAGTTTTGAATAATTCTAGGGGTGTAGTTTCCAAAATGGGGCCATTTATGGGTGGTTTCTATTATAAAAGCCTCTCAAAATCACCTCAAAACTGAGTTGGTCCTTAAAAAAAAGTTGATTTTTGAAAGTTTCTAGAAAATTTTAAAAATTGCTTTTAAAAATTTTAAGCCTTTTAACATCCTAAAAAAAAATAAAATGCCAATTTTAAAATGCAGAGTAAATTGAACCTGTACTGCGCATGCATCCATCCACTTGGCAAGCTTCATTATTGTATAGCGTATGTGCTGATCCAAGCGGCGCAGGGACAGCCGCGAGATTTCAGGACCAGGCTAGATTATCGTTACACTTCCTGGTCCTGTCATTTACAGTGGGGACGTGGTTGGCGCATACTATGACTGGAGCTCTAAGTGCAACAGCAACGCCCTTTTGGCACCATAGGGCTAATTAATATAACATAAAATAGGACTGACAACACAGATCTACATGGGGCAAATTAGACTACATTCAGCTGCCCAGTGCCCATCCATGGTAGATGGATTTCTATTAAGGTATGTGCTAACAGATTCCCTTAAAAATTTATACTATTTTATTCATTTATACACCGCCAACATATTCTGCAACTAAGCACAAATTATCGTCACTCACATTAATCCCTGTCCCCACTGGGATCTGCAAATCTAAAGTTCAAATTAACCTAACATTCCTTAGTGTGGGAACAAACCACAATACCCAGAGGAAATCCAGGCAAACACGAGAACATCCAAACTCCATGCAGATGTTTCCCTTGGTCATGTTTCAAATCCAGCACCCTAGGCACTGCAAGGCAACAGTGCTAAAATCCGAGCCACTGTGCTGCCCAAAATATCTCTTGTCTTACCAAGGCATATTAACATCATAAAAAGGGGTTGGGGGGTCAGTTGGTAGTCATTCTATTAATGGACAGTCATTTACCCCAATGGCCTCTATATAACCCTATATAGCTGTTTGCCAGGGGTGCCTGAAGCAGTGCCTATGGCCAGCTCATTGCCCTGATGGCAACATCTTGAAAGGAATATGATAACATGTTACTCCTAACGCAACCTAGTTTACCACAACGTCCCATACTGAGAGCATGGACAATAAAACAGCCAACTTTTAGAAGAACTGTATGAGAGAGAAGGTAAAAAAGGTCTACAATTCTTAAAAACCAAACCACATGGTTATACAGCAGATATAACATACTGTTAACAGATACTAAAATTTATATTCACACTGTTAAGCCACTCTAAAAATATTTTCCTTGGGTGTGATGGTTTGATGGCGATACATTTCTTTTAACGCGTATAACCTTGTGCGTCCTCACATGTCGTGTACCTCTAGTGGCACAAAAAAAGATTCTTCACGTGCAATCATAAAGACATATGTAGCTAAAGAAAAAAAAAATTCTGATTAGACAAAACATAGCTCTTTCTCCGACTTGGAGAACGCTTTCCAACTTGACAAAGATTAGCGTGAGTCTCTAAGACACAGTGACAGCCGCATGCTGAGTCCAAAGTCTGGCTAATGTGTTTTGGCATGCGAGTTTGTAATCACACATTTACATATGCAATGACCTATATTTGCATGTCAGATCACACACTGTCTGGCTTGGTTAGGGCCAGGCGCCTCCCTGGGAGAGGAGACCAGAGTGGCTGTCCAGGGCCAGAGGGCCACGGGCTTGCTCTGTGAGATCGGGTGAAGCTGCCTCCACTGATTAGGCTGACGAGCCCTGAGCATTAGACACTTCATTAGAGGTAATCTGTTTAACAGTGGGCAGTGTATGCAAACTTCACAGCCCCATTTTCATGTTCCCATCTAATGCCTCCCCCCACAATTCTTCCTTACAAAGGGCAGAGGGGTCAGTCTGTCGCATCTGCACTGTCACAGGAGCTCTGGAGTTAAAGAGCTCTGCATGGATGAATGCTTCATTTTCTTCTGGGAGGATTGCAGTCATTTGCACAAAATTTTTGAAAGAACGACGATGACCCATGAATGCTGGATAGTACCGAAATATGAATAAACGTGACATGATGAAGCATAATTGTATATGTGGTAGTAGAAATTCTGGATTAAATTTTTTTTATTCATAACATGGAACAACATTTCAGCACATTTTTCAGATCTAGGTGCTGATTTGCATTATTTCACAATTATTATAAACTGCGAGGTTTACAATAACTACAACTCATACAAACACCTCCACTGTACCTGAGCAGAAGAGTCAATCCTACTTGTAGCGTGTTGTGGTTTGACGCCACATAAAACTGCCACCAATTCATACGAGACATATTGCTCAATATGCTCAAATGATAAAAATATCTCTGATACCAGAAACCATTAGAAAACGTGTGCATGTTCTAGAGCAGGGGTGCACAACCTGCAGCCCGGGGGCCACATGTAGCCCTTGATACCATTCTGTGCGGCCCTCAACCTTCTGGTAAAGGACATGTATGTCTATGTCTTGTGGCTGCACACATGTGTTTTTCATGTATTTCTCCCATTACATAGGAGTCCTGTAACTGGAACTAGACACTAGTGGTATATACAGTGTGTTCAATATGCCATAAATGCAGTATTTCAGTTGTTGATATCCCTTTAAATTTTATTTTCGGCCCTCATCATTGGTTCAGTCTGGCAATGTGGCCCCCAACCAGAAAATGTTGTGCACCCCTGTTCTAGAGCCTGCATGATGGTGGTGAGGTTTTCACAGAGCGGGCGTCAAGTATGTGCACTGCCACTTCATATAAACTCCATAGAAATTAAAGAAACAGCCAAATTAGGTCACCTGACTGCTTCCATAATTGCAGTGAATTTGTGTGGCGCTGAAGTGCCCATGTTTGACCGCCATTCCTTAATGGCCAAGCTTTGGAGGAACTTTGTTAATATTGATGAACTATCATCAGGATAGGTTCATCAATATCTGACTGGCAGGGGCCCAATGAAGAGGCAGCACTCCTTGCAGGTGCCGTACCCTGGTCTTCACATTATGCATCGTCTCCTGTGGAGCAGCGGCGTAGTGTAATTAAAATTACTCGCTCCCTTCACTTGAATGGAGCGGGTACTTCTGTTACACTGTACTTCCGAGACAAAGTACAGTGTAATGAAGAGGAAGTCAAAAGGAGCATCGCCTCCTCTTCAAACAGCTGATCGGTGGGGGTCTCAGGTGTTGGAGCTCCACCAATCAGATATTGATGAACTATGCTGACGACAGGTCATCAATATCAGGCTCCATTCACACGCAATTTGTGGATCCGCAAAACACGGACACTGGCCATGTTTGTTCCGCATTTGCGGACCGCATATGGCCGGCTCTATAATAGAAATGCCTTTTCTTGTCCATGTATTCGGACAAGAATAGGACATGTTATATTTTTTTGCTGGGCCGCGGAACGGTGTGCCGTTCGCATCTTTTGCGGCTCCATTGAAAATGAATGGGTCCGCACCCTTTCCGGACACATTCTACGGACGTGTGAATGGAGCCTTAACAGCTGGACAACCGCTTTAAACCACTTTTCCACTGAATGGTATCGGCTCTACTGTAGATTTTTTTTTACCAGATGGTCTGTTTACCACTGCGGACATGGCAGGATAATGAGTCTCTTGGGCCCATCACTAGTCAGCAGTGTGGACAAGTGACTTCATGATACTTACTTGGCTTGGAACTGCCCCAGATTAGCTATCAAAAAAGTACCAATTTTCAACTTTGGCCTGGTGGAAAAACGGAAAAACATGGTAGAGTCAAGCCAGCCCCATGCAGTGAAAAAGGGGCTTTAGTTTCCACTACAACATTTGCTGTGCTTTATTTTCACAGGACTCACCCAGGAAGATAAGATCAGTGGACGCATACAAACCATGTTAAAAAAGTTTGTACATAAGCGCATCTGTGCGGCCACATACTGTACATGTCCTATACTTTGCCGCAACGTACAGACCACGGACCCATTGAAGTCAATAGGTTCTCACAGTGTATCCGTGTTTTACAGATCTGCAGTTTGCGGACCATGAAACACGGTTGTGTGGATGATTCCTAATCTACAGTCATGGCCAAAAGTTTTGAGAATGATACAAATATAAATTTTTACAAAAAGTCTACTGCTTCAGTTTTTATAATGGCAATTTGCATATACTCCAGAATGTTATAAAGAGTGATCAGCTTAACAGCAATTACTTGCAAAGTCAATATTTGCCTAGAAAATGAACTTTATCCCCCAAAACACATTTCAACATCATTGCAGCCCTGCCTTAAAAGGACCAGCTAACATCGTTTCAGTGATTGCTCCATTAACACAGGTGTGGGTGTTGATGAGGACAGGGCTGGAGATCAATCTGTCATGATTAAGTAAGAATGACACCACTGGACACTTTAAAAGGAGGCTGGTGCTTGGCATCATTGTTTCTCTTCTGTTAACCATGGTTATCTCTAAAGAAACACGTGCAGTCATCATTGCACTGCACAAAAATGGCCTAACAGGGAAGAGTATCGCAGCTAGAAAGAATGCACCTCAGTCAACAATCTATCGCATCATCAAGAACTTCAAGGAGAGAGGTTCCATTGTTGCCAAAAAGGCTCCAGGGCGCCCAAGAAAGACCAGCAAGCGCCAGGACCGTCTCTTAAAAGTGTTTCAGCTGCGGGATCGGGCTACCAGCAGTGCAGAGCTTGCTCAGGAATGGCAGCAGGCAGGTGTGAGTGCATCTGCACGCACTGTGAGGCAGAGACTCTTGGAGCAAGGCCTGGTCTCAAGGAGGGCAGCAAAGAAGCCACTTCTCTCCAGAAAAAACATCAGGGACAGACTGATATTCTGCAAAAGGTACAGGGAGTGGACTGCTGAGGACTGGGGTAAAGTCATTTTCTCTGATGAATCCCCTTTTCGATTGTTTGGGACATCTGGAAAACAGCTTATTCGGAGAAGACGAGGTGAGCGCTACCACCAGTCTTGTCTCATGCCAACTGTAAAGCATCCTGAAACCATTCATGTGTGGGGTTGCTTCTCAGCCAAGGGAATCGGCTCTCTCACAGTCTTGCCTAAAAACACAGCCATGAATAAAGAATGGTACCAGAATGTCCTCCGAGAGCAACTTCTCCCAACCGTCCAAGAGCAGTTTGGCGATCAACCATGCCTTTTCCAGCATGATGGAGCACCTTGCCATAAAGCAAAGGTGATAACTAAATGGCTCAGGGAACAAAACATAGAGATTTTGGGTCCATGGCCTGGAAACTCCCCAGATCTTAATCCCATTGAGAACTTGGTGGTCAATCATCAGGAGACGGGTGGACAAACAAAAACCTACAAATCCTGACAAAATGCAAGCATTGATTGTGCAAGAATGGACTGCTATCAGTCAGGATTTGGTCCAGAAGTTGATTGAGAGCATGCCAGGGAGAATTGCAGAGGTCCTGAAGAAGAAGGGTCAACACTGCAAATATTGACTTGCTGCATTAACTCATTCTAACTGTCAATATAAGCTTTTGTTACTCATAATATGATTGCAATTATATTTCTGTATGTGATAAAAACATCTGACAAACACACATAAAAACCAGAGGGCAGCAGATCATGTGAAAATATAATATTTGTGTCATTCTCAAAACTTTTGGCCATGACTGTAGGTTTTGAAAGACCAGCATGTGTCACACGGAGCTGATTCACTGTGATTTAGAACAGTTCCCAACCTGGTTTCCTACTGATTATATGCCTTCTACAATCCCTTTTTTGTTAAGTGTGGCTCGTGACCATCTCTCAGCAGTGAATGTGGCTACGAAGGTTACAAAGGTTGAGGACCACTGTGCTAAGACATTCCATCGTCTCTTCAAGATATTTTTACCTAGATGTAAACACATTAGCTTAAAAGATTGCTGGAGAGTCCAGAGATAACGGCTACAGACAGTCATCTGGCAGTTTTCACACTGTACAGGACTGAGCATCCTTCAATATATGTCAAAACATGCAGGCTGCAGTAGGCAAAAGCTGAAGAATTTATGATTTGTTCTAATTAAACATATAATTTATCATATAAATGCATTTCAATAATAATAAAAATGGATTTGAATGTGCTCATAGCCTTTAATGGGGCATTTCGTGGAAAAAAATAAAAACAGAAGTGGGTTAAAATAGCCATTACTCACCTGAGCAATCCCACATCACTGTTCTCCGATCCACTGCACTTCCTGTTCTCAGGCTAGACACGCCTAGCATGGTTCGGACTGCCTGCTCGGCCAATCACTGAGCAGAGCAGAGACCCACCTCGGCCACTGATTGGTTGGGTGGATAATGCAAACCATTTGTGGCATATAAAGCCCAAGAAGTGAAGAAGAGCTGGGATTTGAGCAGTGCTGGCGGACTGGTAAGGCGAGTAATGATGGTTCGTTATTTTAACTCACTCTGACCCCATTTTTACATAAATGGCTTTTTATTATGTGCAAGATGAAAAACTCAGAGTAGAGCTCAACAGCTTTATTTTCATATGAAAATATAGAAGCATGCAAGTGAATTGCTGACATCTCAAACAATTCATACCTGTGGCTGAAACGGAGGGACAGGAGGTCCCTGCATGGCCGGACACTGCTCCTCCATTCTGTTCACACAGGCACCTCACAGCTCTGCAAGGACACATAATAATTAGTACAAGAGCAGTCAATGTGGAAGCAACGAACCAGCAATTCACAAGCAGTCCCCATTACATAGTGCCGCCTGCAAATTACAAACTACTGCATATACGGTGGGCGGAGGCCACTGCATATACGGTGGGCGGAGGCCACTGGGCACTGCATATACGGTAGGCTGAGACCAATGAATATTTCATATTTAGAAATTCGTTTCCGCCTCATTTAGTGGTAAAAGCAGAATTGCGTTATGGATCCCGTTACCATGGACCATAACGCAGACCACTGGGTAGTGCATACACAGGTGAATCCACTGCATGTACAGCAGAAATACGAGGGTCAGGGTCAGTGAAGGGGTTGTGGAAAAGAGTGCTAGAGATACCAGAGCTCCACAATCCCCAGTCCTCAGTTCTAGATAACAATTGGTGGATGGGAAGAGGGACAAAGGTCAGGACTTATGGCACAGTACTCATTCATACCTAGATCATTTCCAGCGGACACCTCTTCTACTGTGAGGACGGTTTCTCCATTGTCCCCACAACACCTAGCAACAAGCACTCCCCGCTGACACATTATACCAGTGTAGAACATACACTGCGTGTTCTGCTTCATACAAAGAGGTAGAACTAGAAATCTGGGTGAAAACACCTACTAAGGCCTGACGCACACGGCCGTTACCCAGCCATTCCATGCATTGGGGGCTGCAATTTGTAGTCCCCAATGCACAAGTGCCATCTGTGTGGCTGCCGAAGACGGATGCAGTCCACTTCAACATGAATGGGTTTGTGATCCGTCTGCACCGCAAAAAAATATTACATGCTCTATTTTTTTGCAGTTCGGAGGCACAAAGAGAAACCCCATGAAACCACTCCGCAGTACTACCGCGGGGTTCCATGCCTCCGTTCTGCAAGCACCCTCCAGTTTGCCGACCCATTCACATCCGTGATGCATTGAACAAATATCCGTGGCCTGTATATTGCAGACCCACTGTTTGTGCCTGCAATACGGGCACGGCCGGGCAAGAGAGGACTGCCCATGACATGTCTCTTTTACCAAATAATTTTGTTCCTCATGCAACAACTATTCTGGAGCACTTTTTCATATAACTCTAGGTTGTATCAATCCTCTGTTATTCCTACTAGAAGTGTATTAATGAATCTACGACTAGGTGTTACCAGTGGGAAGAATATTCCTCGCACAGCCTGACCCTATCCAATTAGAGCTGCCAGTGTGCGACTATGCAGGGACACACCCCACACTCCTAACACTCAGTTGTAGATTCATTAAATGGGTTCTCCAGGCTTTTAATATTAACTATAATATTGATGGCCGGCCCTGTGATAGAAATGTCTATTCTTGTCCGTAATTGCAGACAAGAATAGCATATGCTCGATCTTTTTTGAGGGGCCGTGTACTGAAATGAATGGGTCCGCACCCGTCCACAAAATTGCGGAACGGATGCGCACTCTGATTTATGGACATCTATATGGATGCTAACAAATACTGCCCAAAAAACTGACTGTGTGAAAGTGGCCCTAAAATACCGTAATGCATGTCTAATCAAGTGTGACGTGTTTCTCGGTATGTTCATACGGCAGAAACATGTCAGAAAAAACTGCTGTGTAACTGTAGTAGAATCCGCAGCAGAAATTGCGCTACCATCACTTGCTAGCATTTCTTACAATAAGTTATTAGAAACAATAGCCACGTGGTTTAATGTTACTAAGCAAATTCATAAACTGTAAAATATATATACACACACAAATAATCCAAATAAATTATAAATGGAAAAGAAAGCACCCTATCGTATTAACCTGGCTAGCAACGACAAGGTATGCAACTTGTGTGACTTGGATACATACAAGACATAATAGCTGACATCTGACACCAGCTATAGACCGTCCAAGATCTACTCACGCGCATACACACCACTTAGAGATTAAAAATCAGCCACACACTAATTGTATTCACAAAACATAAACCACTGCAGCTAAAAGCCCTATAACACAGGCCAATGATTGGGAAGGAGTGTCCCTAGGAATGTTGCTGCCCGATACCTGTCCTGGGTAAGGATGCCACCGATCACTTTATGAACAAGCAAACGCTCATTCATCGGGTGAAAGCATCACTGATGCGGTCACCTAAATCATCTCGAGACAGTAGATTGTGCATCTAAACAGCGATCTACTGCCCACAAACAATAAGTGTGTATGGGGATGAATGATCACTCCAGAGATTGCTCCTCCTCATATACAGAAGAAGATCACCGCTTGTAAATGCAGTTCTTACCTCCTCTGAAAAGCAGGCAATTATCAGGAATGGACAGTTTGCTCCCTATAATTGCCCATCTCACTTCTTTCGAGTGGCTATCGATGTGGATGATGTGATGGTGTGAACATGGAACAGGGTCATACAGGTATCATGTGGTGACGCTAATACTATGACATTAGCCATTATTAGAGATGAGCGAACGTGCTTGTAACTAGCACTGTACCGCTCGGCTCCCCTGCGCTCGCATGGGCGCAGGCAGCCGCTTCCATCCTCCTCTCCCCACGGAAGCGGCTGCCGAGCGGTACAGTGCTTGTTACGAGCACGTTCGCTCATCTCTAGCCATTGCACATTTTCTCTCACAGGATGTGTCATTAGCATAGATGACCAGAGAGCCTATACTCTCCATATATTTTACAGCCAGAGGAAATAACTTTTTCTTTTCTTTATTAAAACCTAGAAAACCCTTCAGATAAGCCACAGTTGCCCTCTTTAAAAGAAAAATCTTCAGAACACCGTAAAATAATAAGTCATACTCACCTTCCCACTCGCTCATTCCAGCTCTTCCTGGTTCCTCTTGACACAGGAACAACTGCTTAGCCAATCACACGCCTCACCTGTGGCGGGACCAGGAAGCGTCAGAATGAGAGAAGCTGGGATTGTCTGGAATAAAAATAATTTATATACCGTATGTAAGATTAAAGGGGTTGTCGGGGTTCAGAACATCCCCACTGACAAGAATCGCGGAGGGCAAAGGCATTTTTAGGAGATTCGGTGACGTACCGGGCTCCCAGGCGCGATTCAGCGTATGGCAGGGGAGCGCATTGGAGCATGACATGCTCCGATGCCAACATCAGAGGGGCTGCCTAGGTGAAATTATGAGTGTGTCTGGGTTCAGATCTGAACCTGGACAACCCCTTTAATTGGCCAAACACATTAAATTCAGCCAGACCTGCCAATGTCAGCAGGAGCAAACAACTACCTAATATGTACAGTGGGGAAAAAAGTATAGGTCATCAGTATCTGATCAGTGGGGGTTGACACCCAGGACCTCCGCCGATCAGCTGTTTGAGAAGACACAGGCACTCCGTTGAGCGCCGCTGCCTTTTCAGTGCTTACTAGTAAATATTTACCGTTCAGTAGTAACAAATGTTTTCTTCCACTGCTTCCACACTGTTTCCCCATAAATTACCATGGCATCGACCTGTAAAAGCCCCACCCCCAGGTCCCCTAATACATGCACCCGACTCGGTCAGGCCACGCCCCATTCCACTCCACAGCCAACAGGGATTGAAAAAATTAAGGTAAAAATCAACTTCTGTCAGCTGCAGGGGTGGGAGGGTCGGAGGGAGGGTGACTTTCTCCCCGCAGTTCATGATCAGACTGCACAGTGCTGCTGTCTCAGAGTGAGCTGTTCAAAAAGATATCCCTGTGTCCGTACAGGCCCCGCGCCGGATGGAGAACAGGGAGCCAGAAAGCCATCCTAGGGGCAGGCTGATGTTAGGGTGGCCAGACGTCCGGTTTTAGGCAGGACAGTCCAGTTTTCTGGCTCCCTGTCCTGCGTCTGGCCAGTGCCTGGACAGACGCAGGGATGTCCACCCTTTCAGTAGCTCACACTCAGACAGCTTCTCCTCTGTGTCTTCACTGAGTCAGGGGGTGTGGCTTCACGAGGACCAGGGGCGTGGCTTCACGTTTGGTGGCATGGCCGGTGAGGTCCGGCTCTCTGAGGTGAAGACAGTGGCCACCCTAGCTGCTGTGGAGGTCACAGTTAAAGGGAAGGGTGCGGTGGATGTTACTGTTAAGGGGCGGGCACTGTAGAGGTCACTCTCAATATCTTTTAACGACACACACATAAACATTAAATGAAATAGATGAAATATACCCGGGTAAAGCCGGGTCCTTCTGCTAGTGAGTTATAAATGTCAGCGGGCGAAGCTGTCAAACTATATTACGCTTCATTTATCATCCTAGTATCGGCAGAAATGGCTCAAATTGTTGCGGACAATTAAGGCAGCTTATGTGGTGGTGTTTTGTGTAAAAAGTCGCATTTATGAAAAGAAAACCAACTCGTGGGAATAAGTGACAGGTAAGTATTAAAAAAGAATGCATTTATTTTTATCTAATAGAAATGAGCTAAACTGCAGTGTTTTGTCAGCAAATTGACATCCAACAAAAACGTCCCGAGTCTGAGACAAAAGTCGCAATTTATTACTGGAAATGTCGGAAATATGCGTCAAAAGTCGCAAATATATGTTTCAAATGTCTCAATTGTGGTCTGGCGCGGGGTGGCTGAAAGGACACATTTTAGTTTAAAAAAAAAAAGTCGCATTTTAGTGCCATTGGTGATAAAATGTTGTAAATAGAAAGAAATAGGCAGATAATCAGGTTTATATTTTAAAAAGTCATATTTTAAAAGTGGTTTGCGCCTTTTGATATATGAGGTGAAATAAATCACCATTTTTGATTTGTAATATTATTATTTTTTTAAGCAAATTACGCCATTATTGATAAACGTCTCCAACAGTGTTTTTCATAACCATTCTGTATCCACGTGTGCATCCATTTTCTGGCTGTCTTTTTTTAATGGCTGTTTTGCATTCAATTTTCATGGCTGTTAAAAACGGATGAATAACAGAAACTATAATGCCCTCCATAGTAGCCCAGTACATATAAGGCCCCCCACACTACCCCTGTATATAAATATACCCCCCAGTAGTGCCACCTTGTATATAAAGTCTTCCCCAATAGTGTTCCCTTAGTACAAAAAGGCCCCTAATAGTGCCTCCCCCGTAGCGGCACCAATTTAGCTGGGTACGGGAAAAAAATACTCACCTCATCCGTTTGAACGCACTGACACTCGTTCTGCAGTGAAGGCAACTGGAAGGACCTGACGCTACCACCGTCATGACATCACATGTGGCACTCCTGTCTACATGGCCGTTACAAACTGGCCCATTGATTTCAATGGGGTCCATCGGGCTGTTAAAATGGTCAAAAATAGGACAATGTCCTATTTTTTGTCAGCCACTATTCACTGACTTATGGGGTTATTTACATGGCCGCTCACGACTTTTACTGGTTTTAAAAAAACGCCCATTTCACTGCCATGTGAATGTAGATTTGGTAATAAACCTATACTATACAATTTTATCAGTATAGCCACTTGTTAATAGACCAACGTTTCAGTCACATTGGTTCTTTTGCAATGGTGTGTCTGTGCACAGGCTCCACACGCTGCGCTTCCTCTCACCACAGACACACTACTGAAGCTGAGACCCGGAAAGCAACGCATTTACCTTAGGCACAGTGGCTGTCGACCAAACAGCTATTACTCCAGACCCCCACATAGATGCTGGGCTGGAAGACACGCTGTTGGCAGACACCTCTGGTGGTGGCTAATCTCACTAAGAGCTAATGGTCCAACACGCTGAACTCCAACGTGTCCGATTCTTCTTCCCCGCCCAACATCTGCCAATACAGGAAGAGCTAAGCAAACCTTAGATGTCAGCAGGTCTTGCTAAAATTGGCAAATTCAGCGTCGTCATTAATCTAATGTGTATAGGTCTTGATAATTTGTGTGATGCGCTGCGGAATATGTCAGCGCTATATAAATCAGTAAAATAAATAAATGGCCACCTCTTACCCTGAACATAGTTTTGGATAAGGGCTCATCAGGAGCGTATAAAAGAAGCCTCATATCATATGTGACCACCCTAATTACAGCACGTCTTTTAAAAATACAAAACCCAACCTAACCAGAGATGCCAGTCAATCCAGTGCCATAGAGCCACCCATTCGTTTCTATGGCGGGAAACATCTCGGCATCGGCCACATTACACGCTCTTCTCTTGTGCACATACTTGTGACATGACACCGCTTCCCCGTCTGCCTCGCACTTCGTTTTATTACAGGTAAGTAATTCTGGGTAACTGGAGGCCGCTTCTAGCATTACAGTACAGAAACTGTGTAAGCCGCTTTACATTTCACATACTATACTGATATAGTCACTGTACCTCTCAGGGTATGCGGTCACACTGACAATGCATCTGGCGACGCGGTGAACCATTTG
Source organism: Rhinella marina (assembly GCA_900303285.1). Taxonomy (NCBI): domain Eukaryota; kingdom Metazoa; phylum Chordata; class Amphibia; order Anura; family Bufonidae; genus Rhinella; species Rhinella marina. Next base: position 117,102 of record ONZH01012559.1, read on the forward strand.
GTGCTCATCTAGTTCCGTATTTAACTAAGGGCTCATGCACACAAACATGGAATGCTATTTACTCCAATGCAGGGGTACCGGCCAGTTGTCCACCATTTGTGGATGCGGACCCATTCACTTGAATGAGACAGTGATCTGCAACAGACGGTCTGCACTGCAAAAAAATAGGACACGTCCTATTTTTTTTGCAGTGAGGAGGCATGGGCCAAAATCTCACGGAAGTGCTCCACATCTTACGAACCAATTCAAGTCAATGGGTCTGCATCCATGATACGGAGTGCACACGGCCAGTGCCTGTGTATTGCGGTCTGCAATACGAGAACGGACACCTTATAGTTGTGTGCATGAGGCCAAAAAGTAAGTTCATAATTTGAGTATAAAGTGTGCACTATACATCGTTTACAGTAGTATGGAGGAGGGGGGGGTTGGTTCGGAAAATGAAACCTGGGCTATGCAGGTCCAACCTGGGCTCCTATGACACAAATGTCCCAATGGGAATAACCCTCTAACATGTTTTTTGTTTAGACGTGCTGATCTACAGCAGAACTATATTGCCGGATGAGAATGAGCGTTCAAAAGTGCAACTGCTCGCCCCATCATCGGCCTGTGAAAAATAGCTCTTTAGACCAGGCCGCCTAAAGATGCTGCAGCTTTATCACAGTGGCACATGATGTATGATAAATGGTGTAATCTGCTAGACATGTTATACACGTTAGTCTAACTTTACACAACCCATCGGAGGTTTACTTTGCTAATAGCGTCTCATTTAAGGCTACACCCTCTTCCTCTATAGCACACCCCTCGTCTAGAGAGGCACAACAAATGTCTAAAACACAAATGAAACAAACAATGAAGGGAAGGCTGCGCTGGCACGGCTCACGCCTTCTCTTCAACCAGCTGATCGGCGAGGGTGCTGGGTGTAGGACCCCTGCCAATATATTTTTAAAAGGTGGGGTTTCTTCAATAACGTACCAATGGTGGCCGCAGCACTCAATTTAGTAAGGCTTTTGATAGGGGCACATCCCTTTTTGATCCCTCTCCACCCCAGGATCAGTATTAGGCCCCATTCAGATGACCATGTTTCACTGTACGGCGGCGGCCTCAGGAAGCTCACGGCGTCATAGCAACCAATGAAGCTGTGCGCTCCCGTCCTCTGGGGCAGCACAGGCTGGGCTTTCACGGCCCGTATACGGCCGTGAAACACGGTGATCTGAATGGGGCCTTACTGTAGATGCATGATTTTCAGACAGCACTCCAGTATATACAAGAGCTTTTATTCAGCCAGACAAATTAGTGCACATCAGTGTGGCAATGTTTCGGGTTTAGGGCACATATAGCATGTTTGTGCGCCTTAGTAGCACGCCCTTTAAAGGGGGGGCTAGGAAGAGCCAAAATCTCAGACAATAGGCAGTGCTTACGCACACTATACAAGTGCTGGATAAATCTGTCTTCAGCACCCATCATCCCAGTGACATTTCCTAATCACCCCATTTATAACTTTACTATAATAGTCCAAATATCTCACCAGCGACCTTGCAGGAAGACGGTTTGTACTGAGTATTTTTAGTTGCAAGCAGTAATGGGCTATTGACGTCTTCGATGTTCTTATTAAAGCGCTGAGAAATCTTACCAAAAAAATGACACGGCAATCAGGAATATTAACAGTTTCTCATATACTGCATAAAGGCCTTACATTTTTGCATACTTTTGACCTAAAACTACAATACATTTTGACACAAGTCCCAAATGTGGATCAAGATAACAATCAAACAAATGAGTCCAAAATATTAGACTTGGTCACTTATTTGAGGAAAATGATCCAATATCACGTCTGTGAGTGGCAAGTGTGCGCACCTGTAGGACTAGCAGGTAATTGTATAGTCAGCTGTCTTCAATCAACAAGATGACAATCAGGTGTGACTAGGCAATCCCATTTTTATTTAAAAAACGGTCTATCAAAAGTGTGATCTTCACAACACATTTGTGGAAGTGTATCACGGCCCAGAAAAAAACTTCTGAGGATCTCAGAAGAAGAGTTGTTGATGCTCATGTTATAAAACCATTTTTAAAGAGTTTGAACTCCACATTCAGACAGGCGGAGAACAAATTAAGGAAATTAAATACCATTATTACCCTCCAGAGGAGTGGTTAGCCAACAAAGATCAGCCAAGACCAAGGGATGTAATAGTCCATGAGGTCACTACGGAACCCATGGTAACCTCTTAGCAAAGACCTTTTGTCACATTAGGTAACGTTAATGTTCATGACTCCACCATCAAAAGGACACTGAACAATGATGGTGTGCACGGCAGGACTGCAAAGAGAAAGACATTGCTCCAGGAGGTTACTGAAACAATGTTTTGTGGATGGATGAGACCAAAATAGAACATTTTGGTACAAATGAGAAGCATTATGTTTGAAGGAAGGAAAGAACTGCATTCCAGCATAGAAATCTCATGGTTTGGGCCTGTTTTGATGCATCTGGGCCAGGACAGTTTGTTCTCATTCATGGAACAATAAGTTCTGAACTATACCAACAAATTCTAAAATAAAAAGTCTGTACATCTGTCCGTGAGCTGAATCTTAGGAGAACATGGAGCATGCAGCAAGACAACGACCCTAAGCACATTCTACCAAAGACTAGTTAAAGTTTTGGAATAGTCAAGTTCTGACCTTAAAGGGAATCTGTCACCCCGTTTTTACAGTAATACACGAGTAGTCCTGCAGATAAGAAGTCCAAATCACTATTTCTTGTTTTTCTACTGCCCCCTGTTCCCGAGCTGTCTGTGCTCACAGCTGCATGGAAATACATTGTCAGGACTGCCATGCATGCACATATGAGTCCTCTCTAGAGTTGAGCGAACGTGCTCGTAACGAGCACTGTACTGCTCGGATTCCCTGCGCTCGCATGGGCGCAGCCATCCGGATCCGTCCTCCTCACCCGACTGCAAGTCAGTGGGGACGGATCCGTTTGGTATGACACACTCGTATGTCATACCAAACGGATCTGCCCCTATTGACTTACAGTCAGGTGAGGACGGATCCGGATGCATGCGGCCATGCGAGAACAGGGGATCCGAGCACGTTCGCTCAACTCTAGTCCTCTCCATTATGTTAGAACAGCACAGCAGTCCTGACTGTGTATTTCAGTGCAGCTTTGAGAGCTGACAGCGGAGAACAGGGGCTGTAGGATAATAAAAAAATAGTGATCTAGACTTCTTATCTGCTGGACTACGGATGTATTATAGATAACGGTCCAAAATCTGGGTGGCAGATTCCCTTTAATCCAATAGAAATGTTGCGGAAGGACCTAAAACAAGCAGTTCAAGGGAGGGAACCCACCAACATAACAGAGTTGATGCTGCTTTGTAAGACGTAAAAGGATAAAAGTCCTCCAAACCAATGTAGTTGCAGCACAAGGGGGTCACAACAGATACTGAAAGCAAAGGTTCACATACTTTTCCTACTCACAGATATGTCATACTGGATTATTTTCCTCAATAAATAAATGTCCATGTCTAAGGGCCCTATTAGACTGCCCGATTTTCAGCCAACTTATCAGGAACAAGCGTTCAAAGGAAAATTAATTCTCAATAATCGGCTCATATAAATGAGCAGCCGGTCAGTCAATGAATGAGCTGATGAAAGATGCCAGATTATCGATAGCACATCTCCCTGTGTAATCAGGAATATGGTTCTGATACTCATTAGAACTGAATGTGGGAGGAACGACTGTGGTAACAATTGTTTCTCCTAAATTCTGTTTGCATCTGCCGGTGTAATCAGGCCGCTGCGAAGAAGTTATCAACCACTAGCGCCTGAACGTCGAACAATGTAATAGGGCCTAATATTTCTGAGTCATTTGTTTAACTTAGTTATCTTTATCTACTTTTAGGACTTGTGTAATAATCTGATGTAGCTTTTAGGTCAAATGTATGCACAAATATAGAAAATACTGAAGTGTTCAGAAACTTTCAAGCACCACTGTACATTACCAGTACATTACCGTTACCTTAAAGGGGTTGTCCGAGTTATTTTTTTGTTCTTTATATGTTTCTAACTTGTCAGGTATAACAACTTTCCCATATACTTTGTGTTTCTAAAGCTGCTGGTTTCTCAGAGTTGACTCAGGGTCACATGACCTGTGATGTCACCTTATCTCTCTGTTCTGTGATGTTTCGTTCACAAGCCTCAGAGTTCAGATAACAGTCTGTACACGAGACGTCACTGGCCACGCCCCCTTTCTTTGCCGGGCTCCTGCTATCTGCTCTCCCTGGTTTCCTTCAGATAAAACATTAACCCCTTCAGCCAGAACACACTGAGGGCTCAAGGCTTTATAACAAACAGTAGCTGCAGCAGTGAGAGGAGACAAATGCTGGGCACAAGAGCTATAGAGGAATTGTATTGTACAAGAACAGGTAGGGAGAATTTCCTGTGTGTATTAGCAGTGTCATTGTACAGCTGGGACTTGTAGTCCTGCACATTCAACATGCTGCTGAGTATTCCAGCAGGCAGACATGTACTCACAGCACTTATATTCATTCCCTTTGCAGAGAGGGGGGGAGAAGGGGGAGGGGCTGAGATTGTTGTTATTGCATGTAAACAAAGACCAGAAGAGAACCAGGGAAATGAGGAAATATGGATTTTTTTTTTGCCTAAAACTTGCTTAACTTAGTTATATATTGCTGCCCATCAGATTTACAGTGCTATATATTTTTTGTCATAACTCGGACAACCCCTTTAAAGGAGTATTCCCATTACATTACGTTATCCCCTATCCACAGGATAGGGGACAACTAATAGATCTGTGCGGGGGGGGGTCCCATACGCCCTGCAGCCCCCCTGAAATGAACAGAGCAGCCAGTCGGTGATAGAAGACAGCAGAGCCCAGTGCTCGGCTATCCACAGAAATCCCATAGAAATGAATGGAGGGGTCATGCGCATACCCGACCGGCTGCTCCATTTGTTTCAGGGGGCTGTACGGGGTATGGGGCCCTCGTCCTCGTAATGGGTGGGGGTCCCAGTGGTAGGACTTCCAGTGATCTAATAGTTAGAGGATAGGGGCTAACTTAAAGAGGACTTTTCACCAGTTTTTACTTATACCTCACACGGTAGCCCATGTTCAGCAGCTGTGATATCGCTAATTCTTTTCATGATATGCTCCTTCGTTGGACTACTATGGCCCCCCTTCAGTTTTGGGGCCTGGTATGCTAATTAATATTATTGGTACAAGGAGGAGGAGACGCCAGCTTTTCTCAGGAGGCGTCTCCTATTCCTTGTATCAATGCTATTAATTAGCATACCAGGCTCCAAAAAGGAACAGAGGGCACAGTGGTGCAACGGAGGAGAATATCATGAAAATAATTAGCGATATCACAGCCGCAAAATATGGGCTACAGGGGTATTACTTCTATAAAGTAAAAACTGGTGAAAGGTCCTCTTTCATCTAACCGGAATACCCCCTTAATGTGCACATCTATACTGGAGCTATAAAAATGAATCACATCTATAAAAATGTCCTGTGACATTTGTACGGTATGATGACGGACACCCAATGGACTCCATTATAGTGAATGGGGTCTGTTGGGCACCATTGGTATCTGTCATGGATTAAGCACTGGCATTATATTCCTTTTCTATTCCTATAACTGAAGAGAAAAACAGATAATGGTGCGGATGTGAAGATGGCGGTACACTCCTACCCTCTACCTCACTGAATACAGGTACATGAATAGGACTTTCCATCCTGTCACATTAGCGGCGCACAGGTCAGTACATGAAGAGCGCACGACCTGTTCCCCCTCATTCTCCGCATTCAGCAGAACAAACAAGACAAAGAGGTGACAAGAAACCATTAACAAGTGGAAAGGAGAATCAAGCAAAGTCCTTGTGTGACAAAAGCCTCCGCTGCGCATACCACAGACGTGTGAAAGGCTCCGTCTGACAGAAAGGAACATGAATAATACAGAATATTCAGGCCTTACCAGAACAACAAGTTTCTCCTCTCAAGGACTGGACTCGTTCACCAGATTCTGCCACAAATGCATCAAGACATAGGCACTATTTTCTTTTGTCCAGCTCATTTAGCACGGACTGATATTGAATAGGCTTTAGAGTCATCCCTGCCATTATCTGCCGCTAATTGTGAAATATACGATGTCCCAGGGATCTAGTAATGGTAACTGGTCCAGGGATAGTACTAGGCTTATAGTGCTTTTCCACTCTTTCTATCCTCCAGATGGGTCATCATATCAGTGGGGGTCTGACATCAGGCACCCTTACCCATCAGATGTTCCTGGCAGGACCAGAAGCAGAAGGCTCCATCCACAGCGCAGCGACTATATCGCCATATTGCAGCTCAGCTTCCATTCGTAAGAGTGGACAACCCCTTTAATGCTCTGGGATGTATTATGCTGGTACTTTATGCTCTGTTCCATAATAGAATATCATGGTTGTACACCAGGCTCTCACTGCCAGGATCATCTATAACCCCAATCCCAGCAGTTTGACCCCTTAGATGCTGCAGTCAATAGTGATCGCAGCATCTGAGCTGTTAGATTCCTCTGGCCTCCGATTGGTGACTTGCTAATGCAATTGTGGGCAGTCGGAGGTCTTCTGAAGGACACCAGGCCTGCGATGTCCCTCCAGTGGGAATCCTCCTATGCACTGTATATGGGATTTATCTGGGCTTTCGTGCATTTTTGGTTTGATTTTCTGTTTATGTTAATCCAATTATAGTCTATGGGGAAAACCATTATACATAAGGTGCAGAATCGCACTAACAATTGACAGATTTTAAAGTCCACACAACAGGTCAATTTCAAATAAAGGGAGAGAATTATCAAACTGGTGTAAAGGAAAACCAGCTTAGTTACCCGTGGCAACCAATCGGATTCCACCTTTCATTTTCCAAAGGAGCTATGAAAAACTAAAGGCAAAATCTGATTGTTTGCTATGGACAACTAAGCCAGTTCTACTTTCCACCACTGTTGATAAATTCCCCCTGAAGTGTACATGACATTTGGTAAATCTCATACACTTTGCTGGTACTGTATTATGCTGTGGATTTTTCACCTGAAAATCTGCACGTAATCCTCACTGTGCACAATTACTCTCAGGGTCTTGTGAGGCCCCATACACGACAGGTCCTAGAACACACCTCTCATGTACTTTCTCATGGATTCTTCACATGTCTTCAAATCTCTCTGAAATTGTCCACGGCTGTGACCTGTACTGCTGCCGTACCAGACAGGGTCTGTTTTCTCATACATGCCCAGCTTTCTTATACAGCTCTACTTGAGGACACGGTACAGGTTTGTTCCATTTACATTTTAGAAATCGCCTGCTTCAGACTGGAAAGACTCATGAAGTTTTTGGGTCAAAGCCAGAAGTGGATCCAGGAGGAAGGAGAACGATAAGTCCTTCCTTTATATTTCTCATTCCTTTTTAATCCACTTCTGGCTTTGACCCCCCCAAAAAAAAAAACTGCCACCAAACTACATGTGCGATTTCTGCCTTACGAAATTTTAGGTCATGTGCAGACTTTATGTCGTGGTATCTCACACACACACACACACACACACACACACACACACGTGTGCCAGGTAGCAGGGCTGGTAGCCTGCCCAAGGCAGAAGTGGAAGTGCTGGCGACTATTCCCTAAAGCTGAATAGAAGGAGGCCATTGCTGATCTGCAAGAAGCCTGGAGATCCAGTGTGGTCACCTTGGCTGGTTGCTAGGTAACCAGGGACTCTCCTTCCAGCCCTGCCTAGCAAGCTCCTGCAGAGTGCGTTCAATCCCTTTTACTGCAGGCTACATTATGGATACACTTGGCTTTCATGCCCTGCGTTTATTTCAGCGTATACACTAAACACAGGGCTATAAAGTGGTGTGAACATGTCCTTATCTGTCAGGGTGACATCTCAGGACATAATGCCAATGTAGATTCCAGCAGAGGGGCAGACTACCGCAGTTAACTGTATCCGACATAGCCAGACACCGTCGCACACCATCAGATCCCTATTAACTATAATGAGATCTGGCAGCTTTCAGCCAGACGAATATTTGCCACCAGATCCCGATTGGATCTCATTATGGTCAACAGAGATCCAGCCTTGCAGAATATGGTAAACTCCGGTGCTGTGTTCCAGCAGAGGGGCAGACTACCGCAGATGTGAACCCCTTTCACACGAGTGAGTTTTCCTCGTGGGTGCGATGCGTCATATGAACACATAGCACCCGCACTGGATCCAGACCCATTCATTTCATTGAGTCTGTGTACATGAGCGTTTTTTTTACACATCAGTTCTGCGTTGTGTGAAAAAGCATGTTCTATATTCTGCATTTTTCACACAGCCCTGGCCCCATAGACGTGAATGGGGCTTCAGTGAAAAGTAAATTGCAATCATTTTCAAGGCATCTCTTCCTAATGATCTGTGAAACATGGATGGCATCCGTGTTGCACTCGTGGTTTTCACAGACGTGACGGACTATGTATGCTTCCGTGCTAAAACCACGGACCACGGTAAAACATGGATGTGTGAATACACACATTAAAATGAATGTGGACGTGTGCTGTCTGTGAAGAACACGTAAAGCACACGTACGTGGAACGATGACATGTGAACGAAGCTTAACAGACAATCAGTAGCTGAACGGTTCATCACTACTCTGCAGCACAGAATCCAGCACGGTCACCTGTGGGCTGCAGGGTACGTCACTGAGCAACAGCCCAAACATATCTTATGCCGCCCTAGAGTGTCCCTTCTACAGCAATACCGCATGGTAGAAACCAACTAATAGCTGCTGACCAAGAAAAAGTATGTGCAAAGAAAGATAAAACTAATGAAACCTGTAAATCTGTGTAGGTAAGCTGGGTGACAACCAGTATATCTTCACAGACTGGCGCAGTTATAGCAGTGCTGGAGATGTATTATGGAAGAAATGAGCAGCTGTGCCACTCAGAAGACAGGAAAGCTGGGTAACCAGTACCGGCCATCAGTCACCCAGCCATGTATACAGGTAACCAGTAGTGGCCATCAGTCACACAGCCATGTATACAGGTAACCAGTAGTGGCCATCAGTCACACAGCCATGTATACAGGTAACCAGTACCGGCCATCAGTCACCCAGCCATGTATTCAGGTAACCAGTAGTGGCCATCAGTCACCCAGCCATGTATACAGGTAACCAGTACCGGCCATCAGTCACCCAGCCATGTATACAGGTAACCAGTACCGGCCAATCAGTCACCCAGCCATGTATACAGGTAACCAGTACCGGCCATCAGTCCCCCATGTACAGGTACCAGCCGGCCATCAGCCCAGCCATGTATACAGGTAACGCAGTACCGTGGCCATCAGTCACCCAGCCATGTTATTCAGGTAACCAGTAGTGGCCATCAGTCACCCAGCCATGTATACAGGTAACCAGTAGTCGGCCATCAGTCACCCAGCCATGTATACAGGTAACCAGTAGTGGCCATCAGTCCCCCAGCCATGTATACAGGTAACCAGTACCGGCCATCAGTCACCCAGCCCATGTATACAGGTAACCAGTACCGGCCATCAGTCACCCAGCCATGTATACAGGTAACCAGTAGTGGCCCATCAGTCACCCAGCCCATGTATTCAGGTAACCAGTAGTGGCCATCAGTCCACCAGCCATGTATACAGGTAACCAGTACCGGCCATCAGTCCACCCAGGCCATGTATACAGGTAACCAGTAGTGCCATCAGTCACCCAGCCATGTATACAGGTAACCAGTACCGGCCATCAGTCACCCAGCCATGTATACAGGTAACCAGTACCGGCCATCAGTCACCCAGCCATGTATACAGGTAACCAGTACCGGCCATCAGTCACCCAGCCATGTATACAGGTAACCAGTACGGCCATCAGTCACCCAGCCATGTATACAGGTACCAGTACGGCCATCATCACACAGCCATGTATACAGGTAACCAGTACCGGCCATCAGTCACACAGCCATGTATACAGGTAACCAGTAGTGGCCATCAGTCACCCAGCCATGTATACAGGTAACCAGTACCGGCCATCAGTCACACAGCCATGTATACAGGTAACCAGTACCGGCCATCAGTCACACAGCCATGTATACAGGTAACCAGTACCGGCCATCAGTCACACAGCCATGTATACAGGTACCAGTAGTGGCCATCAGTCACACAGCCATGTATACAGGTAACCAGTAGTGGCCATCAGTCACACAGCCATGTATACAGGTAACCAGTAGTGGCCATCAGTCACACAGCCATGTATACAGGTAACCAGTAGTGGCCATCAGTCACACAGCCATGTATACAGGTAACCAGTAGTGGCCATCAGTCCACACAGCCATGTATACAGGTAACCAGTACTGGCCATCAGTCACGTATACAGGTAACCAGTAGTGGCCATCAGTCACACAGTCACGTATACAGGTAACCAGTAGTGGCCATCAGTCACCCAGCCATGTATACAGGTAACCAGTAGTGGCCATCAGTCACACAGCCATGTATACAGGTAACCAGTAGTGGCCATCAGTCACACACTCACGTATACAGGTAACCAGTAGTGGCCATCAGTCACCCAGCCATGTATACAGGTAACCAGTAGTGGCCATCAGTCACCCAGCCATGTATACAGGTAACCAGTAGTGGCCATCAGTCACGCAGCCATGTATACAGGTAACCAGTAGTGGCCATCAGTCACGCAGCCATGTATACAGGTAACCAGTAGTGGCCATCAGTCACGCAGCCATGTATACAGGTAACCAGTAGTGGCCATCAGTCACGCAGCCATGTATACAGGTACCCAGTAGTGGCCATCAGTCACGCAGCCATGTATACAGGTAACCAGTAGTGGCCATCAGTCACGCAGCCATGTATACAGGTACCCAGTAGTGGCCATCAGTCACGCAGCCATGTATGCAGGTAACCAGTAGTGGCCATCAGTCACGCAGCCATGTATACAGGTAACCAGTAGTGGCCATCAGTCACGCAGCCATGTATACAGGTAACCAGTAGTGGCCATCAGTCACACAGCCATGTATACAGGTAACCAGTAGTGGCCATCAGTCACGCAGCCATGTATACAGGTACCCAGGCTGGAGGCCAGCACAACACTGCACACTACAGCTCAGGGTGATTTCTTGATATAGATGTAGCAGATCAAAGTTTGTTATTGCTCACAATCTGTGACATCACGGTGTCTTCTGCGGTTTCATAGGACTGCACCTTTACATATGACTTTAGGGATATCACACCAAATACAAGCTCAAACAGCTAAATGATAAATTCAGCTCTGCTACATGAGAACCAACTACACCAGTCCTTCCATTAGAAAGGAGCAATATCTCATAACGTCATTCCAGCCAACTCCTCTCACCCTCCTAGGAAGCAGCACACAAGCTGCGCAGTAAGAAGTGCCTGACACCCTGACACATTGAAGAGAGGGTCTCACCCGTTGTCAGGCCGCTCTGTATGACGTCACGCCCAGGACCCTAGTAAACACTTCTCGCAGGGTCGTACGTGTCCCTCCTCACAGTGCAGCTCGGCCTGCTAACCGAGGGAGATGCTAGATTCTAGTGGGCGAAAGGACCTTTGATGATGTCACGACCATGTGACCAGTCACGTGCAGGGGAGGAGCCTGGCTGTGGGCTGAGCTGCTGGAGTTGCGTTATTCTCCAGTGTGTGTGAAATGTGACCACATGAGCAAGTAAAACTGGTTTTAGTACGCAGGAAGTGAGTGCTCTGTGTATGCGTCAAGCTCCTACAGCAGAGCTGTGTGGGTGACTTGCTTCATGCTGTGGTAGTTATGAAGCAGGTTGTAGATATGGGATCTGCTGTGTATTCTGGAGATTTGTACCTATGACACTGGCTGAGCTGTTACATATGCACTTGGCAGCTAAAGGCATCTGTGTTGGTCTCATGTTCATGTGCAGGGTCGGACTGGAGTACCTAGGGCTCACCAGAGGAAATAATTCTTGGGGGCCACCATAAAGAAATATCTGTGTTTGTTATCCCTGTACTGTGACATCACTGTGTTTATTATCCCTGTACGGTGACATCACTGTGTTTATTATCCCTGTACAGTGACATCACTGTGTATTATCCCTGTACAGTGACATCGATTTGTGTATTATCCCTGTACTGTGACATCACTGTGTTTATTATCCCTGTACAGTGACATCACTGTGTTTATTATCCCTGTACAGTGACATCGCTGTGTTTATTATCCCTGTACAGTGACATCGCTTTGTGTATTATCCCTGTACTGTGACATCACTGTGTTTATTATCCCTGTACTGTGACATCACTGTGTTTATTATCCCTGTACAGTGACATCGCTGTGTTTATTATCTCTGTTCGGTGACATCGCTGTGTTTATTATCCCTGGACTTTGACATCACTGTATTTATTATCCCTGTACTGTGACATCACTGTGTTTATTATCCCTGTACAGTGACATCACTGTGTTTATTATCCCTGTACAGTGACATCACTGTGTTTATTATCCCTGTACAGTGGCATCACTGTGTTTATTATCTCTGTACAGTGACATCGCTGTGTTTATTATCTCTGTTCGGTGACATCGCTGTGTTTATTATCCCTGGACTTTGACATCACTGTGTTTATTATCCCTGTACTGTGACATCACTGTGTTTATTATCCCTGTACAGTGACATCACTGTGTTTATTATCCCTGTACAGTGACATCGCTGTGTGTATTATCCCTGTACAGTGACATCGCTGTGTGTATTATCTCTGTACAGTGACATCACTGTTGTATCTGGCTGGCGAAGGAAAAAAGGGGGGGACCCCATGCCATTTTTTTTTTAATTATTTAAAAAAAGGAACGGGCAGGGGAGACGCCTCTCCCTCCCCTGCCCCAGTACAATACAGGCATCTGTATCGCCGTCCTGAGGAAGGGGATACAGATGACTATTGAGATGAGCGCTTCCACAATGGAAGCGCTCATCTCCCTCTGCCCCTATCTGTGCGCAGGGCCGCGCCGCACCTGGCTAATTGGCGGTGTGGCCCTGGAAGTGGCAGGGGGGGTCCTCGGGGCCCCCCTGGCTTAGGGGCCCGGTCGCAACTGTGACCGCTGCGACCCCTATAGCTACGCCACTGGTTGGGAGGTATGTGGCAGCGGGGGGCTTGGGGCCTACCGGAGGATCCTCCGGTCCTCTGGTGGGCCAGTCCGAGCCTGTGTCCACATTGGTGAGAAAAAAGATGTTTTCATTAGAGATGAGCGAGCACTAAAATGCTCGGGTGCTCGTTATTAGAGACGAACTTTTCCCGATGCTTGGGTGCTCGTTTCGAGTAACGAACCCCATTGAAGTCAATGGGAGACTCGAGCATTTTTGCAGGGAACCAAGGCTCTGCCTAGGGAAGGCTGGGTGAAAACCTGGAAACCTCAGAAAATGATGGAAATGGACAGGAAACAGCAGGGGCAGCATGCATGGATGCTTCTGAGGCTGCCTAATCCCACCATTACCCCAAATTCTCAGGCAACAGCCTGGTGGTTACCCTCATGGCAATTGTGCTCACCTAGACCAAGAAAGGCAAGGCACATACCCATCACATGTTAGGGAAGCACCCAACTAGGTGCACGGAAAAATTGTTTAGAGAGAGGGCCTGTAGGTGGACCTCTGGAAAAATTGTTTAGCGAGAGGGCCTGTAGGTGGACCTCCGGAAAAATTGTTTGGAGAGAGGGCCTGTAGGTGGACCTCCGGAAAAATTGTTTACAGAGAGGGCCTGTAGGTGGACTTCCGGAAAAATTTTGGTAAAAGAGTGCCAGTTGGACCTCTAAAAAATGGCGTTTTTTGGGTCAACGTTAGGCAAAGAGGAGGAGTAGAGAAGAGGAATCGGATACATAAGTAATGTTAATCTTTAGGTGCTTTTCCCCGGAGGAGATTTGAATTCCGGTGAAATCCAGGCTTTGTTCATTTTAATAAGCGTCAGCCTGTCAGTTGACAGGCGTGTACGCTTATCAGTGATGACGCCACCAGCTGCACTGAATACCCGCTCTGACAACATACTAGCGGCAGGCCAGGCCAGCACCTCCAAGGCATACAGCACCAGTTCAGGCCACGTGTCCAGCTTTGAAACCCAGTAGTTGTATGGAGCAGAGTGATCGGTCCGGACGTTGGTATGGTCAGCTAGGTACTCCCTCACCATCTTTCTATAAAGCTCACCCCTACTCTGCCTAGACTGGGGACAGGTGACAGTGTCTTGCTGGGGTGAAATAAAACTGGCAAAGGCCTTGGAGAGCGTTCCCCTGCCAGTGCTGGACAAACTGCCTGCTTGCCTCCTCTCCCCCGCTACTTGGCCCACAGGACCATGCCCTCTGCCGCTAGAGGCTTCAGATGGGAAGGATTGTTTCAGCTTCTGTACCAGGGCCTGTTGATATTGATTCACTCTCATACTCCTTTCCTCTACAGGGATGAGAGTGGAAAGGTTCTGCTTGTACCGTGGGTCCAGGAGAGTGAACACCCAGTAATCGTGTGTTTGAAAAAATTCTTCTAACGCGAGGGTCACAGGATAGGCAGCCTAACATGAAGTCTGCCATGTGTGCCAGAGTCCCAACACGCAAGAACTCCCTCTCCTCACTGGCCTGACTCTCCATTTCCTCCTCCTCTTTAGCCCATACACGTTCAAGAGTTAAGAAGGACTGAGCACTGGTACCCTCTTCTGTCCCGCCAACATTCTCCTCCTCTTCCTCCTCATCCTCATCCCCCTCCTCCGATACGTGCTGAGAAACAGACAGGAGGGTGCTCTGGCTATCAAGCGACATATCTTCCTCCACCGTCTCTTGTGACAAGCACAAAGCATCCGACTTCATGCTGAGCAGTGAGTTTTTCAACAGGCAAAGCAGCGGGATGGTGAGGCTGATAATGGCGGCATCGGCGCTGACCATCTGTGTTGACTCCTCAAAGTTGCTCAACACCTGGCAGATATCAGACATCCACGTCCACTCCTCATTGTAGACTTAAGGAATCTGAGTGACCTGACTACCAGTTCTGGTGGAAGTTGACATCTGGCAGTCTACAATCGCTTTGCGCTGCTGGTAAACTCTGGATAACATGTTTAATGTCGAATTCCATTTTGTGGGCACGTCGCACAACAGTTGGTGAGCGGGCAGTTGTAGGCGGCGCTGCGCTGCCCTGAGAGTGGCAGCATCTGTGGTCGACTTGCGGAAATGCGCACAGATGCGGCGCACCTTGGTGAGCAAATCAGACAGATTGGGGTATGTCTTGAGGAACTGCTGAACTATTAGATTGAACATGTGGGCCAGGCATGGCACATGTGTCAGTCTGCCGAGTTGCAGAGCCGCCACCAGGTTATGCCCATTGTCACACACAACCATGCCTGGCTTGAGGTTCAGCGGTGCCAGCCACACATCGGTCTGCGCCGTGATGCCCTGTAACAGCTCTTGGGCGGTGTGCCTTTTGTCACCTAAGCTCAGCAGTTTTAGCACCGCCTGCTGGCGCTTACCCACGGCACTGCTGCTGCGCCTAGAGCTACCGACTGAAGGCTCCGTGCCCACGGATGGTAATTCGGAGGGGTCGGAGGAGGAGGCATAGTACGTCTGAGAGACCATGACCGAGGTAGGCCCCGCAATCCTCGGTGTGGGCAGTACATGAGCGGCCCCAGGGTCAGACTTGGTCCCAGCCTCCACCGAGTTAACCCAATGTGCTGTCAGTGATATACAGTGTCCCTGCCCGGCAGCACTTGTCCACGTGTCCGTGGTTAGGTGGACCTTCTCAGAAACAGCATTGGTCAGGGCACGGATGATGTTCTATGACACGTGCTGGTGTAGGGATGGGATGGCACATCGGGAAAAATAGTGGCGGCTGGGGACCGAATACCGAGGGGCAGCCACCGCCATGAGATTGCGAAAGGCCTCGGTCTCTACCAGCCTATAGGGCAGCATCTCCAGGCTCAGCAATTTGGAGATGTGGACGTTGAGGGCTTGGGCATGTGGGTGGGTGGAACTGTATTTCCTCTTGCGCTCCAGCGCCTGCTGTAAAGACAGCTGAACGCTGCGCTGGGACACATTGGTGGACGCTGTGGAGGCGAAGGTGTGGTTTTCCGGCGGGAGGCGCTCGTGCCGGGGTCCTAGGCAGGGGGTTGACTAGCAGAGGCAGCGAGTGACACAGGGGAAGGAGCAGTGGTGTGACCCACAGGAGGTGAACGGCCTTGGTTCCATTGAGTGGGGTGTTTAGCACTCATATGCCTGCGCATGCTGGTGGTGGTTAGGCTAGTAGTGGGGCCACCCCTGCTGATCCTGGTGTGGCACAGGTTGCACACCACAGTCCGTCGGTCATCCTCACTTTCTTTAAAGAACCTCCAGACTTGTGAACATCTAGGCCTCGCCACGGGAACTTCACTACGTGAAACAGTTGCTGCTGATGCACCAGCTCTGGCCCTGCTTCTCCCTCTGGCCACACCACTGCCTCTTCCAACCTGTTCTGGTGCAGCACTCGCCTCCGCCTCAGAAGCACTGTCTTCACTTGGCTTATCAACCCAGCTTGGGTCAGTCACCTCGTCATCCTCTGATTCCTCAGTCTGCTCCCCCCTCGGACTTCCTGCCCTGACAACAACTTCACCACTGTCTGACAACCGTGTCTCCTCATCGTCCGACAGCTCTTTACACACTTCTTCCACTAAGTCAACAATGTCATCATCATCACCCACATACTGCGACAGTTGGAAAACTTGGGCATCGGGAAAGAGGTCAGCAGCAACCTGAGAAGTGGTTTGTGACTCTGGGAAGGGTCAGAAAACAGTTCCTCAGAGTATGCCGAATCGCATTCCAAATTTTCCTGGGAGGGGGCAGACTGGGGGGAAGGAGGTTGAGGTGGAGGAGCCAGAGGAGTGCTCCCTTAGGTAACGTGGGTGGACTGCGTGGAAGACTGACTGGTGGACAAATTACTTGAAGCATTGTCCGCAATCCACGACATCAGCTGTTCGTACTGTTGTGGTTTCAACAGTCCTCTACCACGTGTCCCTGTAAGTTGAGACATGAAGCTAGGGAGTGTAGCTCTGCGGCGTTCCCCTGCTCCCTCACCAGCAGGTACTGTCTCACCCTGCCCAGGACCATGGCCTCTGCCCCCTGCAGTAATTGAATGCCCACGCCCATGCCCTTGTCCTCGACTCTTAGCCCTGGGGTTCAACATTTTCTGTATATAAGTGTATTATATAGAAAAAAAATAAATAAATGGGCCTGGTGTACTGAAACCCACAAACTTGTTCAATCTGAACAAGAAAATATATAGGTGGATAAGTTAGAGCAAAATTATGTATGTTATTACGTACCGTGCAGTATGGAGCAATTACACTGAAACTATTAGATTAGGCAGACTTGGTCTGCATACTGTAAGTGCAACCCAGACAAATGTCGCACAGAGATTTTTGTAATGCTGTAGCTGTATCAGTGAGAGCAAAAGACCTTTTTTAATTAAGTGACGTACAGAATGTGTCACCTGGACAGAAAATACGGATTGTGGTTTGTGGTGAATGGACAGCTGAACTGTGACACACAGAATGGTTCCACACAGCTGTATGAAATGGATTTGTATCACTGAGATAAAACAACAAAAAAAACTTATTTTTTATTTATTTTTTTTGTATTTATTTTTTTTTTTTTTAACGTGACGTGCAGAAACTATCAGAGAGCAAACTCAGCCCCTGCTGACTGTGGCTATTTTGACTGCAACCCAGACAAATGTCGCACTCAGATTTTTGACATACAGAATGTGTCACCTGGACAGAAAATACGGATTGTGTTTTGTATAAAGGTGGATAAGTTAGAGCTAAATTACGTATGTTATTACGTACCATGCAGTATGGAGCAATTACACTGAAACAATTAGATTAGGCAGACTTGGTCTGCTTAATTGCAACCCAGACAAATGTCGCACAGAGATTTTTGTAATGTAGCTGTATCAGTGAGAGCAAAAGACCTTTTTTAATTACGTGACATACAGAATGGGTCACTTGGACAGAAAATACGGAGTGTGGTTTGTGGTGAGTGGACAGCTGAACTGTCTGACAGCTGAACACGCAGCTGTGTGAAATGGATTTGTATCACTCAGCTAAAACAACAAAAAAAAATTATTTTTTTTCTATTTTTTTTTTTCTATTTTTCTTTTAGTTTTGTTTTTTTGGGAACGTGACGTGCAGAAACTATCGTACAGCTGACTGACACCCTAATGACGGTGGCTATTTAGACTGCGACCCAGACAAATGTTGCACAGAGATTTTTGGGATCAAGCTATATATACGTGACAGGTAGCAAGTGACTTGGTTGTATTTTGTGACGTACAGAAAGTGTCACCTGGACAGTATATATACGGTTTGGAGTGAGTATGCTGAACTGTGACACACAGAATGGTTCCACACAGCTGTATGAAATGGATTTGTACCACTGAGATAAAACAACAAAAAAACAATTTATATATATATATATATATATATATATATATATATATATATATATTTTTTTTTTTTTTTTTTTTTTTTTTAACGTTGCGTGCAGAAACTATCAGAGAGCAAACTTAGCCCCTGCTGACTGTGGCTATTTTGACTGCGACCCAGACAAATGTCGCACAGAGATTTTTCTAATGTAGCTGTATCAGTGAAAGCAAAAGACCGTATTTGATTACGTGACGTACAGTATGGGTCACCTGGACAGAAAATATGGATTGTGGTGAGTGGACAGCTGAACTGTGACACACAGAATGGTTCCACACTGCTGTATGAAATGGATTTGTATCACTGAAATATAACAATAATAAAAAAAAAGAGTTATATATGGCGATAGCTGCACTACTAGTGCCAGCCAGCCCAGCCAGGAGACAAAAAAAATGTCTTGTAGCCCTTAGAAGGGCTGTTGGGTTCTTTTGAGATCACTCCTGCCTAACAGAGAACTAAATCCAGGCCCTAACACTCTCCCTGAAACGCAGCAGCTCTATCCCTAACGACATCCAGACAGCATCTGAGCTGAGCACCGCGGGCAGTCACTAGTATATTCCAGGGTCACCTGATCAGGCCAGCCAACCCCTGCTATCGACATGTAAGGGCCCCACGTGATGCTGGGTGTACCGCAGAGTCTCCTGGCTTGTGATTGGCTGAGTTTATAGGCGCCAAAAATGCACAATAAGGAAGTTGCCATTTCCTCGAGCATGGCGAGATACTCGTCCGAGCAGCGAGCACTTACGAGTACCCTAATACTCGAACGAGCATGCTCGCTCATCTCTAGTTTTCATATATGCAAATGAGCCTAAGGGTGCAACGGGGGTGTTGCCATTACACCCAAAGGCTCAGCTCTCTCTGCAACTGCTGAGTCCTCTGCATTTTGATTGACTGGGCCAGGCATGATCATGTTTACACTGCCTGGCCCTGTCGATCAAAGTGCAGAGGGTGCAGCAGTTGCAGAGAGAGCTGAGCCTCTAGGTGTAATGACAACGCCCCCATTGCTCCTATAGGCTCATTTGCATATATTAAAACTTAATTTTTCTCAGCAATGCGGGCACATATGATCATGGGACCAACACAGATGTCTTCAGCAGCCAAGCGCACATGTAACAGGTTAGCCAGTTTCATAGGTACAAATCTGGTGACAGATGCCCTTTAAACGGATATTACAATCTGTCTATCATCTTGTGCCTGCACTGCCGCTTTGAGTAGTGGTGCAAGCGCAGGCTCTGCTGCTGGAGCGGTAACTGTGCATGCCCCGCTACACTTCCCGGTAACAGCATAAAAGAATGCTGAACTCATGGTGTAGATTTCGCCATGTATCCACAGCAGAAGTTCTGTTGAGGGTTTTTGACGTGGATTTGGACCTCTGCAGAGGTATCCTCCAAGAAAGAGAACCATCTCACCAGAGCCACTTATTGGAAGTGGCCCCCTATGAGTCAAGATCTGACCTTCTAACAAGCCTTGGAACACGGCAGTGGGTATAGCCAGAACAGGTATCCATCTGTAGACAGCTGTTTCAGGGTGTTTGCCCCCCATCATTCATAGGATTCTGACTGAGTTTGATGCCTTGAGCAGGGTGCTGAATCTCCTTAGAGAGACCAGTCCTGTATGGAGACTTACTGGAAGTATTTCAGGGTATTGGCAATTGTCCATGGAAAAGGAATATCAAAATAGGTATCTCCCAAGGAAGAGAACCATCTCACCGCTGGTCCCTTTATAGGGATTCTGTCAGGAATTCTTCACATGTGCTGCTAGATCTCCACTCGCACGTCGGTAATATACATGTGCCATAGCTAGGGATTCTTTTATTTCATTAGAAAAGCTATTTTTTAAATATGCTAGTTAGGTCAATAAGGAGCCCAAGAGGCTGTTACCAGAGTTTCAGGAGCCCAGCTCCGCCCCACATCCTCCAAGTCCCCTCCTTGCTCCTCCAATGTCACACAGTTGAAGCGCCGTTATCTTGCACATGCGCAGTTCGCAATCTGAGGCTGATGCCCGGATGCTAAAGCTGTCCTGCTCGAGATTACGGCGCTTCAACTGCCTAAACCGTTTCCAAAGCAATGCACTCAGACAGCCAAAATCCTACTCCTTAGGGCTCATTCAGACGACTGTATGTTTGTGTCCACATCCGACCCATTCATTTCAATGGGGCTGCAAAAGATGTGGACAGCGCACTGTACTTCTGTTCCGTGGCCCCGCAAAAAAGATAGAAGGTGTCCTATTCTTGCCCGCAATCGTGGACAAGAATTGGCATTTCTATCAAAATGCTGGCAAAATGCAGGACGCACACGGCCATTATCCATGTTTTGCGGTTCTGCAATTTGCGGACCACAAAAACGGACATGGTCGTCTGAATGAGCTCTTACTGATGAGGGGCAAGCCCCCCTGAAACTGATGTCTACAGATGGATATCTGGCTTGGCTATTTTCCCTTGTCAAATTCCAAGCCTTTTTAGAAAGTCAGATTTTGACTCATAGGGAGCCACTTCCACAAGGTGGCACTAAAGAGATGGTTCTATGTAGATTCCTTTCCCATGGACAATTGCCAATAAGTCTCCATACCATGGAGCACTTCCAGTAAGTCTCCATACAGGACTGGTCTGTTTAAAGGGGTTCTCCGGGAATTAAAAAAAATGAAAATACTTAAATATTACTTTATTATAAATATATTCCCAAATACCTTTCATTAGCTATAACGGCTTGTTTTGTCGGGGGAGTAATCATCAAGGGAAACAAAATGGCCGCCGTCCTATTAGTTCACACAAAACCTGTCCTGATCCCACATGAGGACAAGTTACTTCACAACACTGAGGTAAAGAGCTGCCTCCTCCTCCTCTCTACTTGTCAGGGATTATGATCCTGAATACAGATGATAAGGACTTCAGCTAAATCTCTGGGGAATTTAGTTCATGAGGAGACCTGAAGTACAGAGAGGACAGACTGTGGTAATGGAGACTGCACACAAGTGCTGCTCATTAGCCCCACCTTCCTCATCTTCTCCATTCCCACCGAGATTCACCTGTTTTGAGGATCATGATTCCTGACAAGCAGAGAGGAGGATGAGGCAGCTCTTTACCTGAGTGCTGTGAAGTAACTTGTCCTCCTGTGTGATTAGGACAGGTTCTGTGTATACTGATAGGATTTTTTGTTTCTCCTAATGATTGCTCCCCAGACAAAACGAGCCATTATAACTAATGAAAGGTATTTGGGAATATATTTATTATAAAGTAATATTTAAGCATTTTCTTTTTTTTAATTCCTGGAGAACCCCTTTAAGGAGATTCAGCACCCTGTGTAAATCTCTGCATTGCAAAGGGTTACCTCCTTTAGGGAAATCCACCAGGGCTGTAGAGTAATAAGCCAAACATCTGACTCCGACTCCTACATTTTATGACACTCTGGAACTTAAACCATATTTATTGAAATATAATTTCTGAAATTCCTTACATTTTCTAAATTGCTGTGTGTAAATATGTAACACTGTTACACATTTAATTGTAAGAAATCTAGGAATTTGTCCTTGGTAAAAAAAAAAAAAAGTGTTGTTTCTATAATAAATGCTGCCATGAAAGGGTTGTCTGGTAATAAATACGTTTTCACAGAAGCCTGCAGCCTGCCTCTGCTATGGAAACATTCATACTTACCTGCCATTCATAGCTCCGATCCTGCACTGGACCATGTGTGTCCATCCTCCAGTCCACAGCTTGTATACTTCCTCTCCACCATGGTCAGCCAATGACTGGTGTCCACAAGAGACCCCTCCCTGCTGAAGCCAGTTATTGGCTGCTGCAGCGCAGATAATCGTGCCCGTTCTGGGGACAAGTTTAACAAGCCATGGACTGAAAGATGGACAAACTGGTGCTGGCACATATATCTTAGTTCATTAACACATTAGAGCCATTAAGTGGTTAAAATAATCTGGCCTTCATCCTGACAGAGTACTGTGATGTCACATCACAATGATGAATTTGTGAAGGTATAACTCCATGTTGAATGCACACAACTTCAGAAAGAAGATAGGACGCCATCATGAGGATTCATAGACGTCAGCGCTATATTGATCGGCGGCTGCTGGTCAACTCTCTCTCATTCTGCATGTCGATTGGCTCATTCCTTCTGACCCGATTCAGGAAATTAAATAAAAAATGGAGAACTCTGATGAGTAACTCCAGCTTCCTAACCAAGAAATCAACCATCATGACACAGGCCAGGAGCTTCTTCAGGTCAGTTGCCTTAAGACGTAAAAACCACATCATCCACCATGACACAGCTGAGAAGACACCAACCAATTTTATTGCTGACCCAAAAGTTGCACATGAGGGGCCACAAGGCATATCCCCGGGAGAAAAAACAGAAAGTGGGGAACCCCCACTAAAAAGACCCCGGGATGCTGATGCTGTGAAGCCATTCCTTGTCCACAAAGCACAACCTGCTAAAAGAACATCTAAGAGCTATAAGCGACAATGTAATAGAAAGACTCATCAAAAACAAGACACAGCAGTGAAAGATGATGTCTCTTTAAAGACCGTTAAAACATTGGACAAGAAAATGGCTGAAGCTTCCAAAGCCAGTCTTAAAAGGAAAGCACCAACCTCCAATGACTGTCAGTCCGGGACATTTCCACCAGCCAAAAGAACTGTGGCAGAAAACATGTCCGCTCCATCTACCAAAGATGTAGGAAGCCAGGAGCTGGGAACACCACAAGTGGAGATGGCCTATAGCCGGAGAGCATAGAACAACTTGTCTCTAGAGCACTTATCCATCCTGAAAAGCAGTGGCCAGGATGGCATGCTGGACGATGACATCATTAACAAGGCCCAGGATCTCCTGCAGAATCAGTTTTGGGACTTTGATGGCCTGCAACCCGCTGCTGCTATTCTCTTTCCGTGGTACAGTGTGCTAAAGAAGGCAGTACAAATCCACTACGACGAGGACAGGGTGCACTGGCTGACCACCTGCTTCAAAAATGGCAACATCCTAGTGGCCAACAGCATCAAGACCAGCAATTTGCCTGTATTTGTTTTCGAGCAGATTAATAACATCTACAGTGTAGTGGTCAATGAGCCCCTGAAACATCTAAAATTTCTCAACGTGGATCAGCAGAGAAACACCTACGACTGTGGGTTGTTCGCCATAGCATTTGCCTTTGAGTTTCTGGCAGTCTCTACCCAACCCCAGATTACAACCACTGACCCATGGTACAGGTCTAGAACCCACAGACTTGTTGGCATCGGTAGGTAACCAGTGACTTTTGATCATCTTCATGTACTGATTGTAATAATGTCTTCCCATGTGATAATATATGTATGTGTGGTAAGACAGCCACCAAAGGTTAACCACACCCCAAAAACCTTGGCCTTTTAACCTATGGGACACATAAGTTTGCTGTGTCTATAATTATACCCATTAATGAGGGAGGTATCCTAATTTAATATTTTAACTCTGTCCTAGAGACCTGATTATAGAGGCAGTTGTGTCCCGGGAATATGTCAGATGATAGGGACCGTATCCATGGGAAGACCTATCGTCATTGGGTATATTGATGATTTGTGATTTTTCTCCTTCTTGATAGTTATGGTGTTTTCTGTATAATTTGGACATAGCTGTATCCACTGGTCAGCACTGGAAATAAAAACAGCCTGGGGTTAAGAAGGCAAATGCAGTAGATTGGATCACCAGAGGTCTAAGACAAAATGAGGCGCAGATTAAACCATCTCCTGATCTTCACCAGTGACCCCTGCTAAAAGGTATTTGTCTTAAGAACCAAAATGATCCCTAATTAAGGTAAGATCCTTGTTACACGAGTCATAAAATGTGATTTATATGACAGGAGCTCATAATAATAACAGACATGATGCCAAGTTCTGGAGGCACCTGTGACGCTCTGATGTGGAGGGGAAAACCACACCAAGCGTAGGAGGGAAGGGGATGAGGTCAGGAAACAAGTAAAGTGAAAAAGTCACTTCCTGCAGGAAACCCTGACACCAATCCTGACTGACTTAAAGTATGAACAGGCCTCAAATGTAGGCGAGTTCATACACAGGAACCTAAACCAAACTGACCCTATATCACCCTGCAACTACTGACAGGCTGAGTCTACCCGTTCTTCCAAAAGGAAGGACGAACAGGAGTCTCCCAAAGGCCAAATAACACAACAGGGAAAAGCAGGGTAAACACAAAAGGTAAAGTGGACACTTATCTTTAAGAAGAAATGGAAGCAACCGGATCTCAGAAGAGAACCACACTAATCCACCAGAATGTCCACAGAAACTATAAACCGCAAGTAACTGTGGTAGAAGCAGGAATAAATAGGGGAAGGACAATTACCACACCCGCAACAGCTGAAGGGGAGGGGTGTGGTAAACCGCAACAAGACAAAAAGGAAAACAAGTCAGATTATGTCACATGTGCAAGCCTAGACGACTTTCTGCAAAGTGGCCGTGACATTCCCCCCCCTTTTATGGGTGACCTCCGGGCACCCAGGCCCAACTTTATCAGGATAAGACCTGTGAAAAGCTTTCACCAAATGACTGGCATTCACATCAGATGCTGGTACCCATGTCCTCTCCTCTGGTCCATAACCCTTCCAGTGAACAAGATATTAAAGAGTCCTACGGAGAACTCGAGAGTCAGTAATCTTGGCAATCTGGAATTTGAAACTGCCGTCCACCAAGACAGGCGCGGGTGGCAAGGGAGATGGCTCCAGAGGTTCAACATATCTCTTCAACAAAGATCTGTGAAACACATTATGAATTTTCAGGGCCTGAGGAAGTTCAAGACGAAATGCTACAGGATTAATGATGGCAGTGATCTTATATGGGCCAATAAATCTTGGACCTAACTTCCACGAAGGAATTTTCAACTTAATGTTTCTTGTGGACAGCCACACAGAATCACCCACACTTAGGTCCGAACCATTCATACGTTTCTTGTCAGCCACACGTTTGTACTTTATTTATCAAGTTATTTTGAATTTTCCGCCATATAGATGACAATGATGACGAAAAACGTTCTTCCTCAGGAATACCAGAAGTATCAGAACCAGAAAATTGTTTATGGCAAACTCCACCAGGGACAAAAACGAGGACCACTCCTCCTGATTCTCAGAAACAAAACATCTCAAGTAAGTCTCCAGACTCTGATTAGTACACTCCGTCTGTCCATTCGACTGAGGATGAAAAGCCGAAGAGAAGGACAGTTGTACCCCCAGACGAGTACAGAATGCCCTCCAGAATCTGGAAACGAACTGAGTCCCACGATCCGAGACCACGTCAGTGGGAATGCCATGGAGTTTCACAATATTGTCAACAAACACTTGTGCAAGTGTTTTAGCATTAGGTAGGCCAGGTAAAGCAATAAAGTGCGCCATTTTACTAAAACGATCAACTACCACCAGAATAACTGTCTTTCCAGACGAATCAGGCAGGTCAGTGATAAAGTTCATAGACAAGTGAGTCCATGGTTTGGACGGGATGGGCAACGGAAGTAGGGGTCCAGAAGGTCGAGAATGTGTCACCTTAGCGCGTGCACCGGCACTACAGGCCAAAACATAGTCCTCCACTTACTTACGCAGACCTGGCCACCAGAATCTATGAGAGATGAGTTCGAAAGTGGATTTACTCCCAGGCTGTCCCGCAAGCACCGTACAGTGATGTTCCTCAAACACTTTATGACGCAACAATTTCCCAGGGGGGCCAGACTCCGGTGTGTCTCCCTGGGCCTCTAACACCTTAGCCTCATGATCAGGGTAAAGAGTGGATATCACCACCTCTTTTGACAAAATAGGACTCAGATCTTCAAAATCACCACCTCCGGGAAAACTATGTGACAAGGCATCCGCCTTGACATTCTTAATCCCAGGACGATGCGTGACAAATTGAATCTGGTGAAGAACAAAGACCTTCTGGCCTGCCTCGGGTTAAGTCGTTTAGCCAACTCCAGGTAAGCCAGATTCTTGTGATCAGTGAATACCGTGATTGGGTGATTCTCCCCTTCCAACCAATGACGCCATTCCTCAAAAGCCAACTTAATGGCCAGTAACTCTGTGTTACCCACATTGTAATTTCACATGGGCGCTATTTACCTGGTGACGGACCCTGTGACAAAACTGCTCCTACCCCCACCTCGGATGCGTCACCCTCCACAAAGAAAGGTTGTGACACATCTGGCTGCACCAATATAGGGGCAGAAGCAAAGCACTCCTTCACAGCGGAAAAGGCTCGCAACGCTGCATCAGACACAGGGCCGGCCTTAGGGTAGATGGCGCCCTGTGCAAAACTTTCCCTCGGCGCCCCCCCGCATTTATATATATATTTACTTAATGAAGTATGTGTGCCATCCCATCTCCATTATCCCATACAGAAAAATATAGTGACAGTACTAACGTCATACAGTATAGAGCTATAAATAGTGTAGAGATATATAGTGATATAGGACTGTATGGAGAGCTATAAATACAGTGCAGAGATATATAGAGTAGGACAGTATATATATATCTACACTGTATTTATAGCTCTCTATACTGTCCTATATCACACTATATATCTCTGCACTGTATTTATAGCTTTCTATATTGTCCTATATCACTCTATTCTCTATATATTTCTGCACTGTATTTATAGCTCTATACAGTCTGACTTTTAATACTGTCACTATATTTTCCTGTATGGGATAATGGAGATGGCACACACATAGCTCACATCACTAAACCCCTCACTGGTGTTTAATCATGTGTGAGTTATGTGTGCCATGACTGCCATCTCTATTATCCTATACAGGATGGGGCCTTAAGTATATAAAATAAGGATGGGGCCTTAAGTATATGGATGGGGCCTTAAGTATATGGATGGGACCTTAAGTATATAGTCCCGCTCCCAATTAAACCCTCCCCCCCAGTCATCACGTTGTTTGGGGGCACTTACAGCAGTGCAGCCTCTAACTTTCCCCTACCACCCTCTGAGTCCTTCTGCGCATGTGTGACGTCAGCCCAGGGCTGGCTCCAGGTTCAGGTGGGCCCTTGGGTGATAAAGTCTCAGAGGGCCCCCTTATAGAGTGATAACTATCTGTGTATAATATAATATAGTAGGTGTCCCCTGCAATCCTTTGTAACTGTAGAGGCAACACAGTGATGGCTATCTGAGTATAAAAAATGTAGTAGTGTTACCTGCAGTCCTGTGTAAAATCACAGATAACACTAGTACTGATAATGTGGTACTACCACAGATCAGCGTCTTGTGCCCCCATCAGACCTCAGATCAGCGTCTTGTGCCCCCATCAGATCTCAGATCAACACAATGTGCCCCCATCAGACCTCAGATCAGCGTCTTGTGCCCCATCAGACCTCAGATCAACATCTTGTGTCCCCATCAGACCTCAGATCAGCGTCTTGTGCCCCCATCAAACCTCAGATCAACACAATGTGCCCCCATCAGACCTCAGATCAGCGTCTTGTGCCCCATCAGACCTCAGATCAACACAATGTGCCCCCATCAGACCTCAGGTCAGCGTCTTGTGCCCCATCAGACCTCAGATCAACATCTTGTGTCCCCCTTCAGACCTCAGATCAGCGTCTTGTGCCCCCATCAGACCTCAGATCAGCGTCTTGTGCCCCATCAGAGCTCAGTTCAGCGTCTTGTGCCCCCATCAGACCTCAGATCAGCATCTTGTGCCCCCATCAGACCTCAGATCAACACAATGTGCCCCCATCAGACCTCAGGTCAGCGTCTTGTGCCCCCATCAGACCTCAGGTCAGCGTCTTGTGCCCCCATCAGAGCTCAGTTCAGCGTCTTGTGCCCCCATCAGACCTCAGATCAGCATCTTGTGCCCCCATCAGACCTCAGATCAACACAATGTGCCCCCATCAGACCTCAGGTCAGCGTCTTGTGCCCCATCAGACCTCAGGTCAGCGTCTTGTGCCCCCATCAGAGCTCAGTTCAGCGTCTTGTGCCCCCATCAGACCTCAGATCAGCATCTTGTGCCCCATCCCTCAGATCAACGTCTTATGCCCCCCTCAGATCAGTGTCTTGTGCCCCCCTCAGACCTCAGATCAGGGTCTTGTGCCCCCCTCAGACCAGCGTCTTGTGCCCCCCCTCAGATCAACATCTTGTGCCCCCATCAGACCTCAGATCAGCGTTTTGTGCCCCCCTCAGACCAGCGTCTTGTGCCCCCCTCAGACCAGCCCACCCAGCCACTTTAAAAAAACATACTTACCTGTTCTGCACTGCCGCTGCCATCAGGTTCCCCGCTCCACTGTCTTCCCTGCCGGCGCACACTATGATCTTACGCTGTGTCCCAGAGCGCCCCCTTAACTGGCCGGGAGTGAAGCGCCCTGTGCAACCGCACGGGTCGCACACCCCAAAGGCCGGCCCTGATCAGACCACACTGAGACATCCGTCCCTTTCTTAGGCCCCATTCACACAACCGTATGTATTCCTTGATCCGTACAAAAACGGAACAGAAGACATACAGAAAGTCTTCCGTAGTGTTCCGCAATTTTGCGGATCCATTGACTTTAATGGGGCTATGGACGTGATTTTGCGGCCAAGTATAGGACATGTTTTATTTTTTGTGTGGGGGAACCTCCATGAGATACGTAATGTGGAATGCACACAGTGTGCATTCTGCTTTTTTTTTTCTCCTATGGAAAAATGAATGGGTCCGTATGGTTCCGCATCTTATCGGCAAAAATGCGGATAAGATGACGAAATGTACATACGGTCGTGTGAATGGGGCCTTAGTCATGTCAGTTAAGGGTTTAACTATTGTCGAATAGTTCTTGATAAATTTTCGGTAATAGTTAGTGAACCCCAAAAACCGCATAAGAGCCTTCAAATTTTCAGGTCGATCCCAGTCCAAAACAGCACGGACTTTCTCTGGATCCATACGAAAACCTGAAGATGACAGCAGGTATCCTAAGAATTGCACCTCGTGTACAGCAAAGACACATTTCTCTAATTTTGCGTACAATTTGTTGTCTCTTAAGATCTGCAACACATGTCTGACGTGATCCTGATGTGTCACAATATCTGGAGAATAAATTAGTATGTCATCCAAATACACGACTACAAACCTCCCCACAAGGTGATGAAAAATGTCATTAACAAAATGCTGGAAGACAGCAGGAGCATTGGTCAAACCAAAAGGCATGACCAGGTTCTCAAAGAGGCCCTCAGGAGTGTTAAAGGCCGTCTTCCATTCATCCCCTTCTTTGATCCTGACCAGATTATATGCCCCCTTTAAGTCCAACTTGGAGAACACCTTGGCATCAACAATCTTGTTAAACAAATCAGGAATCAACGGAAGCGGGAAAGTATCACGGACAGTAATCCGATTGAGTTCATGGAAATCTAGACATGGCCTAAGAGTTCCGTCCTTTTTCTTTACAAAGAAAAACCCTGCTGCCACTGAACATTTGAAAGGTCTTATGTGTCCTATAGCCAAACTCTCAGCAATATATTCCTTTATGGCCGTTCTCTCAGGTCCAGAAAGGTTATGCAGCATAAATTTGGGCAATTTTGCTCCGGGGATAAGATTGATAGGACAATCGTATTCCCGATGAGGGGGTAATTCCTGACATCCACCTTCAGAAAATACATCAGAGAAATCAGATATAAAAGAGGGAAGGGTCTTAGTGGTTAAAGCAGAAAAAGATGTATTAAAGGGGTTATCCCACGAATAATGTAAAAAATGAAAATCAGACATCATGTAGTCCATGACAACCTCTTTTTAACAAAGCTAGAACCAGCCCTGTACCTCACATGGATCCAGAAATCTCCCCATTCATTGCTCTCCTAGATTTATATCAAGCTGACAGATCAGGGGAGTGTCTTTTCTGCTGCAGCTCAGGGGGGCGTGTCTCAGCTCTCCCTATCACAGCTCAGGAGACAGTTAAAAGTTGAAACTGAGCATGTGCGGCCTTCTCAGTGAGCAGGTCAAAGAAATAAGAAATTAAGTGGCACTATACAGATACATTTTATTAAATAACTCAGTAGCTATACAGAATTTTTAATTACATGCAATTACAAAAGTATTCAGATCCAGGTTCTGGTTTGAAAACTGTAGAATATTTTTCGTGGGACAACCCCTTTAAGACAATTGTCAACGCAAAAATCACCCCAATCCAGAATCTGTCTAGTATGCCAGTCAATGGTTGGATTGTGTTTGCTTAACCACGGTAAACCCAGTACGATAGGAGTAGGAAGACCTTCCAACATGAAATTAGTTCCTGATGAAATTCACCCACTCTTAATCTGATATCATGCACCATCTGAGACAAACACTTCTGAGATAGGATGCAGAATCAATAGCAAACACAGAAATATTCTTCTCCAATGCACTCGGAGACAATCCATGCATACGGACAAACTAAGCATCAATCAGGTTCACCCCTGCCCCCTGTCGATAAACACCTCAATTCTCACAACCTTTGACTCTAGCGCCACCTCGGCAGTCAGGAGAAAACGGGTACTACAGGATGAAGACAAATGCACATTTTCTGTCTCTCCACCCACCCCTCCAAGAGTGAGATGGGAATTTAATGCTCCTCTTTCCTTTTTTCTCTTTTTGAGACTGAATGCATGGACATGCGTTGATAAAGTGTCCTTTCTGTCCACAGAAAAACACACTCCCTTTTTATTCCCAGAATGCTTAAAGGTGGAAGCAGGAGTAGCTCCCCCTAACTGCATGGGTTCGTCCTCAGACATCAACCCAGGGGTATCCTCACCCAAAGTGTCATAGGAAGACAATAGACTATGTGATAGTACGTCCTGAGAGCGGGGGCCCTTAGATCTCTCAGGCGTCTATCCATGCGTACAACAAGAGTCTGTGGCTTCCAAAGACATTTCAAAGACAAGCGTCCTTCAGCCTTTCAGATAATCCTTGACAAAACTGACTACGGAGGGCCGGATCGTTCCATTCGGTATCCGTAGCCCACCTCCGAAACTCAGAGCAATAGATTTCAACAGAGCGCTCTCCCTGGCAGAGGTCACGTAGCTTGGTCTCGGCCAGGGAGATTCGATTCAGGTCATCATAGATAAGCCCCAATGCCTTGAAAAATTAATCTACCGACTGTGGAGACTACAATCCGGTCGGCAGAGAAAAGGCCCATGACTGTGCATCCCCCTTGAGCAACGAGATTACCACACCAACTCTCTGTTCCTCATTACCAGAAGAATCTGGAGGCAGCCTAAAGTACAATTTGCACGCCTCCCTGAATAGAATAAAGTTATCACGTCCCCCAGAGTATCTGTCCTGGAGAGCGACTTTAGGCTCCAGACCGGCCTGGTAACCACCACCCCTGGAATCAACAGCCTGTGTTTCTGAATCTGGGTGTGGAGATCAGGTACCTCCAAGTAGAGACCCTGTAGCTGTTCAGTTAGTGCAGTAATTGGGTCCATGTCTGCACTAAAATAAACAACAAATGACGGTTTATGGCGGTTTATAATGTAACGCTCTGGTGTGGAGGGGAAAAGCACACCAAGCGTAGGAGGGAAGGGGATGAGGTCAGGAAACAAGTAAAGGTAAAAGGCCACCTCCTGCAGGAAACCCTGATACCAATCCTGACTGACTTACAGTATGAACAGGCCTCAAATGTAGGCGAGTTCATACACAGGAACCTAAACCAAACTGACCCTATATCACCCTGCAGCTACTGATAGGGCTGAGTCTACCCGTTCCTCCAAAAGGAAGGACGAACAGGAGTCTCCCAAAGGCCAAATAACACAACAGGGAAAAGCAGGGTAAACACAAAAGGGAAAGTGGAAACTTATCTTTAAGAAGAAATGGAAGCAACCGGATCTCAGGAGAGAACCACACCAATCCACCAGAATGTCCACAGAAACTATAAACCGCAAGTAACTGTGGTAGAAGCAGGAATAAATAGGGGAAGGACAATTACCACACCCACAACAGTTGAGGGGAAGGGGTGTGGTAAACAGCAACAAGACAAAAAGGAAAACAAGTCAGATTATGTCACATGTGCAAGCCTAGACGACTTTGCAGGAATGACCGTGACAGCACCAGAGTGATGACACAGAATAATTTAAGGTTTAGATTCTTCATGAAGATGAGCAGAACAGTGGCCATTAATGGAAAATCATCCAAAATAATCGCCTGATACATGGCAAATAAGTAAGATAAAATTCTAACTGCCTGCAGTTACCACTAGTGGGAGCTTCCATTAACCTTGATATGTAGATCACCTTGAGCAATGGCTCCCAGAATTTTAACTATGGAAGCGTGTAAGAAAGCAGGGGTTTTGGCGATTTGTATCAGGAAAATTGAGCTCCAAACCCTATAAAGGTATATGAAAATAAATCAGCCATGATTATAAGGTGTATTCTGTTTATGTTGGATACAGTAATGGGTCCCAGAACAAGAATAACAGCTATAACAGTCAATGACATTGATACGCATTGGTATCACTGTTAGAAACCGGCCCAAGTTTAATACAGTTAAACAGATTACCTACAGTGACCAGGAGTAAATTGTGTTACATATAATTTTCCGCTGCTCCATGTTCAGTCATAATTAGTTATATTATATTTTTTGTACCTACAGATCACTGTACCAAACCGGGGGTCTCACTGTGTCCTTGCAATGAATATTGGATACAGCTGGAGGTGACATGGTGGCCACCATGTCAGGATCAGATAACCTGCGCTTTCTGCTTCCTCTGTCCTCGGAGCCCCCCTTTAAGCCTCATTCACACGTCAGTGTTTCACGGACGTGTCCTGTACGTATTCTCCACGGACAGCACACATCCCCATTCATTTGAATGTGTGTGTTTAGACATCAGTGTTTCATCACGGTCTGTGGTTCCTTTTTTTAGCACGGATGCATGTCCTATCTTGATCCGTGTTCCCGGATCCCTCATGCCCATTATAGTCTATGGGTCCGTGAAAACCACGGATGCAACACGGATGCCATCCGTGTTGCATCCGTGTTTCACTGATCATTAAGAAGAGATGCTTTGAAAATTATTTTTCAGCTGTTCAGTGTCAGTGAAACACGCATGCAACACGGACGTCAAAACACGGACCCAACACGGATCCTTCACGGACAGCTTCACGGATGCCTCACTGACCACCTGCTCACGGATTTGAGCACTGACACGGACGTGTGAATGAGGCTTTACTCAGCACATCATCAGTGGCTAGCGCTGCACCTGCTGGAGTCACAACTAGTGCTCTATGTTGTCTCGCTGCTGGGCGCTGGGCTGGCCATTCAGTATTAGCAGTGCTTGCAGAGCCTGCTGCTAATTGGCTTGTCTAGTGCCCAGCAGAAAAACTTTAGTGTCCTGTGCCACGGGAGTCAGGATTTCATTCCTCTGCAAGCAACTTGCAAGTGACAGTGTAGAGGATGATGAGGGTGACTTCTGCGGAAACCATGACTTTAGGTGAGAAGTGACTGTGCTGTCAGTAATATGTGTTTTGGGTGTGAAATGAACCCCTCATTTCCAATGCTGAACCCCCAGTTCTGATGCAGAGTTCTACTCTCTCAGCTCTGCAGATGAACCTGAATCTTCACCATCTCAGTCACCGACACAGTGTAACGCCACCATGCCCTGCTCTGTGCACTCAGGTATAGTAAGTGTCTCTGTGTCAGCTTCATGCACTGATGTAGAGACACATTGTCCTGCTTTACACTGCAGCTTAGCTCTGTAAGGGTGTTACCAAAGTATACTCCTTTAAACAGCAGAGGCAGGCTGTGGGCACCTGTGAAAAGTTACCTATTCCCAGAAAACCCCTTTAATGCCTTCCTGTTGTGCCCAGTGGTGAACTTCTCTGGTCTTTAGAGGAGGAACTTACTACACAGCATGTGCATCACAGTTTCAGGCACTGTAACTCAAGGCTTTGGATGAAGATAGTTAGTATAAGACCTCATGCACATGACCATATCCATTTTGCGATCTGCAAAGTATGGATACAGTCTGTGTGCTGTACACATTTTATTTGAGAAACTATTGTTTTCAATGGATCTGTGGTTCACATTTTGCGGGCATAGTCTATCTTTTTGTGAAACGAACGTACGAATGCAGAAAGTAGACAGATGATCCGTGTGCTTTCTGCACCCCTATGTGCATTCCGTAAAAAGTTAAAACATGTCCTATACTTGCCCGCAAAATGCAGATCGCTGACCCATTGAAGTCAATGGGTTCTCCGAAAAATGCAGATGCAACCACAAACCCCAACCGTATTTTGCAATCTGCGATTTGTGGACCGCAAAATGGATACGGTGGTATACATGGGGCCTAAGGGACAGCAGTGAACACAATAGAGGGGAGATCTGATTTTCTGTCACCACTGGAACACTCTTCTTATCACTGATTTTGATAAATAAGGTCCTTAGATTGATTGAACATAAAATATATTTATGATTAACATTTCTAAACTTTTCTAAATATATTATGCAATATTAATAATAGATTATATCTTTTAAGCTGGAGTCGGTACCTTTCTACCGACACCAACTCCAACCAAAACTAAATTCACATGCTGTGGATATGAAATCCGCACAATAGGTCAATTTACTCTGTATTTCTATTGCAGGGTTTGGATTTTTTAAACTCTCATTCACTTTGCTGGGACTGTAAAACGCTGAGGATTTTCCGCACGCAAATCTGTGACAGCAAAAACACTTCCAGTAGGGTAGGACCAGACATAGCAGCTGGTGGCGGTCAAGACACACATATACTTAGCAGTTGTGTGCAGCACAGTAAATAAAGAAAAAAATGTGTATTAGCTGCAAATAGCAGCATTTGGCCAGATAAAATGTGTTTTGACATATTTCACTTTTGAAAATTGTGTGGCCAAAAAACGCACTAAAGAACGGCGGCAACTAGCTCAAGATGTATATGGAGCCTTAGGGTTTAATTCACATGACACACGGCCGTTTTCATAATCATTGCTGTCTATAGGGCTATTAACATTTTCCAACAGCCAGTGAAGGGCGTCAGAAAGTAGGACGTCCCATTCTTCTCTGTTTTGATGGCCATAGAGCCCATATTGTAATTAATAGGTCCATTTTTAATGGCCATTTAGACAGAAGAGCACCCGTCTAATGCACTATGGGGACTATTAAGGATACAGGGCAGTATGGGGGCTATTAATAATATAGGGGGCACTGAGGGGGCCATAATTTATCCTGGGGATCAATGGCAGGCAATACTATATACTAAGGGCACTGTGGGGGGGGGGGCATAATATATACTGAGGACACTGCAGAGGTGGGAGAAAAATAAAGCCAATTAAATTTTTCCATTTCTAACGACCATTAAAACGGATGACAAATGCACACAAGCAACTGAGCCAAAACCATAGAAACAAAATTGTTGACCTCAATAAGTGCAGTCCTTCCTTGGAAGAAATTCTAAACTGCTAAAGGTACCATAAACATCTGTACAATGTATTTAAAAGGGGTTGTATATGAATAATTCGTTTTTAGCTAATGCCTGCAGCGTGCCTGAGATACTTACCTGCCCCCAGTCCTCCGCGATGGCTCTAGTGTATCCACGTTCTAATACTTGACTTTGTTTACTTCCAGTGTAGCACAGACATCATCACATGCTCAGCTTCAGCCAATGACTACACACTACACTTCTCTACAATAGAGGGTAATGCTGTGATCCTGCCGACGATATGACATATTGGCTGAGCAGCCTGACAGGAACGTTCACTAATATATTGTATATGCAAGTGTCAGAGTATAGTTTGTAGTGAGGCTCCGCCCGCTCACCCCCCTAGGCAGCTCTACAAGTGGTAGCAACCAATTCTGCTCACATTCTAGGACAGGTTGCTGGCGGCCAATTTAAATCATTCCCACAGCAGCATCTGTTACTTTCTAAATCATAGTGCTGCTCCTGAGTTTAAACTTTGTTACATTACCATTTTTCTAAGCGCAACCTAACTTGTTTCATACATAGTAACATAGTAACATAGTTTATAAGGCCAAAAAAAGACATCTGTCCATCCAGTTCGGCCTGTTTTCCTACAAGTTGATCCAGAGGAAGGCAAAAAAACCCTGTGAGGTAGAAGCCAGTTTTCCCCACTTTAGGGAAAAAAATTCCTTCCCGACTCCAATCAGGCAATCAGAATTACTCCCTGGATCAACGACCCCTCTCTAGTAACTATAACCTGTAATATTATTACCCTCCAAAAATACATCCAGGCCCCTCTTGAACTCTTTTAGTGAACTTACCATCACCACCTCCTCATGCAGAGAGTTCCATAGTCTCACTGCTCTTACCGTAAAGAATCCTCTTCTATGTTTGTGTACACACCTTCTTTCCTCCAGACGCAGAGGATGGCCCCTCGTCACAGTCACAGTCCTGGGGATAAATAGATCGTGGGAGAGATCTCTGTACTGACCTCTGATATATTTATACATAGTTATTAGATCTCCCCTCAGTCGTCTTTTTTCTAAAGTGAATAAGCCTAATTTTGATAATCTTTCTGGGTACTGTAGTCCACCCATTCCAGTTATTACTTTAGTTGCCCTCCTCTGAACCCTCTCCAGCTCTGCTATGTCTGCCTTGTTCACAGGAGCCCAGAACTCTACACAGTACTCCATGTGTGGTCTGACTAGTGATTTGTAAAGTGGCAGGACTATGTTCTCATCACGGGCATCTATGCCTCTTTTGATGCAGCCCATTATCTTATTGGCCTTGGCAGCAGCTATCTGACACTGGTTTCTGCAGCTTAGATTTCTGTTCACTAAAATTCCTAGGTCCTTTTCTATGTCAGAGTTACCCAATATTTTACCATTTAGTATGTACTGGTGACTTGCATTATTCCTTCCCATATGCATAACTTTTGTCAGTGTTAAACCTCATCTGCCACTTCTCTGCCCAAGCCTCCAGTCTATCCAGATCCATCTGTAGCAGTGTACTGTCCTCTTCTGTGTTAATTACTTTACACAGTTTAGTGTCATCTGCAAAAATTGATATTTTACTGTGCAAGCCTTCTACAAGATCATTAATAAATATATTGAAGAGAATAGGGCCCAATACTGACCCCTGTGGTACCCCACTAGTTACAGTGACCCAATCTGAGTATGTACCATTAATAACCACCCTCTGTTTTCTATCACTGAGCCAGTTACTTACCCACATACAGACATTTTCTCCCAGGCCAAGCATTCTCATCTTATATACTAACCTTTTATGTGGTACAGTGTCAAATGCTTTGGAGAAGTCCAGATATACGACATCCATTGATTCGCTGCGGTCTAGTCTAGAACTTACCTCCTCATAGAAACTGATTAAATTGGTTTGACATGACCGATCCCTCATGAAGCCATGCTGATATGGAGTAATTTGCTTATTTTCATTGAGGTACTCCAAGATAGCATCTCTTAGAAAACCCTCAAACAGTTTACCCACGACAGATGTTAAACTTACCGGCCTATAGTTCCCGGGCTCTGTTTTTGGACCCTTTTTGAATATTGGCACCACATTTGCTATGCGCCAATCCTGTGGAACACTCCCTATCAGTATAGAGTCCTTAAATATCAGAAATAAGGGTCTGGCGATGACATTACTTAATTCTCTTAGGATACGGGGGTGTATGCCATCCGGTCCTGGCGATTTGTCTATTTTAATCTTTTTAAGACGCAGCTCTACTTCTTCCTGGGTCAGACAGGGCACTTTTAATGGGGAATTTACTTTTATATTCTGCATTTCATCTGACAGTTTATTTTCCTCAGTGAATACAGTGGAGAAAAAGATATTTAGTAGCTTTGCTTTCTCCTCATCGCTCTCTGCAACTCCCCCCTCATTACTCTGTAAGGGGCCGACACCTTCAGGTTTATACTTTTTACCATTTATATAATTAAAGAACATTTTAGGGTTAGTTTTACTTTCTTTGGCGATTAATCTCTCGGTCTCTAGTTTGGCTGTTTTTATTTGTCTTTTACATATTCTATTTTTTTCCTTGTAGTTTTTCAATGCTTCCTCGCTCCCCTCCTGTTTTAGTGATTTAAATGCTTTCTGTTTGTCATTTATTGCTTTCTTTACAGCTCTATTTATCCACATTGGTTTTTTCTTGTTCCTTAACCTTTTATTCCCATAAGGTATGTACCTCTCACAATTAGATATTAGGATGCTTTTAAAAATATCCCATTTTGTGGCTGTATTTTTATTTTTGAGGACTTTGTCCCAGTTAGTTAGGCCTATGGCCTCTCTTCAATTGTTAAAAGTGAAATTCCCTTTTAAATAAGAACACTTTAATATTGTAATACAGTTTCTGGCAAATGTTCTGTGAATTTTTTTGCAGTAATTTACAATTGAAATGTTATAGCCAAAGCCATAACTGTTGGCCGATCCTGCCATTTCCAGCAGCACTGCCTGACCATCTGATGTGTATGGTGGTCTCCCAAAAGTGGGAGATAAGGATCGGGCTGTTGGATTTCAGCTGCCCAATCCTTTTGTTCTCCTGGTGATACGGTAATTCAGTCAGGGGCTAGGGCTAGAGGTAAGGCTTCACATCAGAGAAAAGTTGTGCAAATCAGCCAACTACATATGGGGGAGAGCCTCCCAAGCCTCCCCCGATGTATGGTTATGTAGAATTTTAAAGGGGTTTTCCACAATTTTTTTCCCTCAGGATAGGTCATCAGTATCTGATCGTTGGGGGGCTGACACCTGGGAACCATGCAGTTGTTTGAGAAGGCAGCAGTGCTTCTGTTAGTGCTGCGGCCTTCTCCAGCTTTTCCTAGACTGAGTGATGATATATTCATGTATCACATGGTCTAGGAGCAGCTCAGCCCCATAGAGGTGAATGGTGAGCGCAATACCAAGCACAGCTGCTATACAATGTATGGCGAGGTGCTTGGTAAGCTGTGAGAAGGCAGCAGCACTCACAGGAGCATCGCTACCTTATCAGACAGCTGCTCGGTGGGGGTCCCAGTTGTCAGACCCCCACCAATCAGATACTGATGATCTATTCAGAGGACCCATGCATGCGCTTGGACTTATGTGTTTGGAGGGGTTGAGAGAGGTAGATGTCGGCAGAACATATGTTTGGCGAGCAGCTAATTAAAGGGGTTCTCCAGGAATGAAGAAAGTGAAAATACTTAAATATTACTTTATTTTAAATATATTCCTAATACCTTTCATTAGTTATAATGGCTTGTTTTGTCTGGAGAGCGATCATCAGGAGAAATAAAATGGCCGCCATCCTATTAGTACACAAAACCTGTCCTAATCACACAACAG
Source organism: Rhinella marina (assembly GCA_900303285.1). NCBI lineage: Eukaryota > Metazoa > Chordata > Amphibia > Anura > Bufonidae > Rhinella > Rhinella marina. The sequence goes on from ONZH01012559.1 coordinate 156,797, forward strand.
AACAAGTTACTTCAGGACACTGAGCTAAAGAGCTGGCTCATCCTCCTCTCTGCTTTGCTTGTCAGGGATTATGATCCTGAATACAAATGATAAGATCTTTAGCTGAATCTCTGTAGGAATGGAGTTCACGAGGAGATATTAACCACTTCCCATCCGGGCCATTTACCCCCTTCCTGACCAGGCCTAATTTTGCAAATCTGACATGTGTGACTTCATGTGGTAATAACTTTGGAACGCTTTTACTTATCCAAGCGATTCTGAGATAGTTTTCTCGTGACACATTGTACTTCAAGTTAATGGTAAATTTGAGTCGATAAGTTTTAATTTTATTTATAAAAAAAATCCCAAATTTAACGAAAATTTGAAAAAATTCACTGTTTTCTAAATTTGAATCTCTCTGCTTTTAAGACAGATAGTGATACCCCATAAAATCCTTTTTAATTTACATTCCCCATATGTCTACTTTATGTTGGCATAATTTTGGTAGTGTCATTTTATTTTTTTAGGACAGTAGAAGGTTTAGAATTTTAGACGCAATTTTTGCAAATTCGCAAAATCAACTTTTTTAAGGACCGTTCAGTTCTGAAGTCAGTTTGTGAGGCTTACATAATAAAAACCACCCATAAATTACCCCATTTTAGAAACTACACCCCTCAAACTATTCAAAACTGGTTTTAGAAATGTTGTTAACAGGAATTAAAGCAAAATTTTTGCAGATTTTCCATTTTAATCATTTTTTTCCTGTAACACATCAAGGGTTAACAACAAAACAAAACTCAATATTTTTTACCCCGATTCTGCAGTTTGCAGAAACACCCCACATGTGGTCGTAAACTGTTATTTGGGGATACACCAGGGCTCAAAAGAGGAGGAGCAGCATCTGCATTTTCTAACATGGAATTTTTTGTCATGGTTTTTAGGAGCGATAACTTTAAAATTTTTTTGCGGGACAAGCTGTGCTTTTTATTGGCACCATTTTGGGGTACATCCGGCTTTCTGATCACTTTTTAATCTAATTTTTGGGAGGTTAACTAAAAAATAAAAAGCAGTTTAGGGGCATTTTTCTATATTTTTTTTTTTACGCAGTTCACTTGATGGGGTAGATCATGTGATATTTTTATAGAGCCGGTCGTTTCGGACGCGGTGATACCAAATATGTCTATTTTATTTATTTATTTTTATTTGTAACATTTTTTAATGACATATTTGGGGGAAAATTATTTTTTTTTTATATGTGATTTTTTTTTATATAATACTTTATTTTTTTTTTATTATTTTTTTATTTTTTATTTTACACTTTGTGTCCCCCATAAGGTCATACAAGACCTCAGGGGGGCATTTAACTTCACTTATTTATTTATTTATTTTTTTACACTTGATTTCTCCTGTAACTGGGGCTGACATAGTAGCCCCAGTTACAGGGGAAATACATCCCCAGAGAGGCTATACAGCATAATACTATGCTGTACAGCATCAGTGCAGGGATGATCGGGTCTATGAGAGACCCGGCAGCTCCTGCACGCTCCCGGCCCGGCGGTCACGTGATCGCAATAGCGCTTCCTGATCTGTATACACAGCGCTCGGTGAGCGCTGTATATACAGCGATCTACAAGGCAGGGACCCCTGGGAACGGTCCCTGCCTTCTCTTTGGGGTACCCTGCTGTCACTGACAGCAGGTACCCCACTGTGCAGCTGCATGATTAGCGTGCAGCTGCTATTTCTGAATGGACGTTCAGAAACGTCCATTCAGAAATAGACTACCACTTCACGGACGTTTATATACTATGGGCGGACGTGAAGTGGTTAAGTACAGAGATGTGGCTGATGTGGGGATGTGGCTGATGAGCAGTAGCTCTTGTATGCAGTCTCCATTACCACAGCCCCACATTACCATAGCCTGTCCTGTCCATCCTCTCTGTACTTCATGTCTCCTCATGAACTCTATTCCTAAAGATCTTCAGCTGAAGATCTTATCATCTGTATTCAGGATCATAATTCCTGACAATCAGTGCAGAGAGGAGGATGTGGCAGCTCTGTAGCGCAGTGTTCTGAAGTAACTTGTCCTGCTTGTGATTAGGACAGGTTTTGTTTGTATGAATAGGACAGCGGCCATTTTATTTCCCCTAATGATTCCTCCCCAGACAAAAGAAGCCATTATAACTAATAAAAGGTATTTGGGAATATGTGTATAATAAACTAATATTTAAGTTTCATTTTCTTTTCCTGGAGAACCCCTTTAATGTGTACGGCTGCCTAGTCATGCTGCCTGTCTGACAATGCCGCAGTGGTTGTCTTTGCGAAAAAGGTGTCAACTTGTTAATCCTGAGGCCTGTGAATATGCCACTTCCATTGCTGCTCCATAGTGTGTTCAGTGTAAGGATCAGAACGTTCTGTTTGTGTCTCTGAAAGTCTCAGCCTCTTAATGCTCTTTTAATTGTGACCTCTTGAATGACTGAAGAGTGTTTAGTCTGGTTTAGGAGTCAAAAGTGCAGAGTGGGGACATGCCAAAGACGAGGGGGTATCCATTTTCTGCATCCAACAAGCCGGTCAGAGAAGGCCTAAAATACTACAGAGAAATACTGATTATACATTGCAAACTAAATATAGATCCCAGACATAGACTGGTGTGCCAAGTCACATATTTCAGGGGCTCATTCTGTCACGTCATTACCAAGACTAGAATAGTAAATACATATTAAAAACAGTGTATTCTGAAAACAGAAGCAACTCACACACCCGACTACTGTTGACCCTGGTCTTTTAAGGACACAACAAACTTTTCCTTATTTAGTTCATCAGCCAGTGACAAATGTAAAGTGTGTGTGTGTGTGTGTGTGTATATAGATATATATATATATATATATACACACACACACCATATTTTTTGCCCTATAAGACGCACCTAGTTTTTAGAGGAGGAAAATAAGAAAAAAATATTTTTCATTGGTGGTTTATCAGACCACCAATCAGACCTCCAAGTTAATCAGACCTCAGCTCACAGCCTCAATCAGACCCTCAATTCGAATAAGACCTTTAATCAGACTTTAGATCAGACCCCCAATGTAAATAAGACCCCAGTAAGATCTCAGATCAGACCCACAATCAGATCTCAGCTCAGACCCCAAAGAGAAATAAAAATCAAATCAATATTAGGTGTGACCACGGACGGAACTCAGCAGGGATGTTGTTTTAACATCTTGGAGAACTAACTACAGATCTTTTGTGGATGTAAGATTGCTCAGATCTTTCTGTCTCTTCATATAATCCCAGACAGACTCAATGATATTGAGATCAGGGTATTGGTTGTATGTTTGGGTCATTGTCCTGATGCAGAATAAATTTGGAGCCAGTCAGACATGTTACGGGCAGTGAGTGTAGACTCACTGTGCCAACCAACCAGTTTGCCTTTGGGCTAGTCCTGAGAGCATTATCCTGGTGGTCTCCTGGTTTTCACCCTTCAACCCTTTTCAGACAGGTCTTTAAAACAGTGCCCTCTAACAAGTGCTGAAGGCACCATACCCGCAGTGTTTTTACTGTTTTAACGCCTTTCTGTGGTCAAATGTGTCCACTGCATCTGAAAGCTGACAATGCGGGGATCAGGCAAGCAGTTCATTCGTTGTGAAAGGCTTGAGCCTGCTGGAGACTACCAGGCCTTTCACAGGTGTATTCCACATGGTGACAGCAGTACATTAGAATTTACAGAATTTTCTATTTAAAATTATCTTAAAGGGGTTATCCAATATTATAAACTTACCCCCATGGGCCGGGCCCCTCACAGGGAAAATACTTACCCCGCTCCCCATGACGCTGCTAGTCCCTGCACCGCCACTGCTGCTTCTCCCCATGTGCCGATGAAAACATCCAGTGTCGGGGGGAGCAGCCAATGGCAGGCAAGGAGGACGAGCCTCCCTAGCGTCACCCGCGATGCTACGGAGGTTTGTCCCCATCTCTGCCTGCCATTGACTGCCCCCCCGACAAAAGATGTTTTCATTTGCGCACGGGGAGAAGCAGCAGCAGCGGTTTGGGGTCCAGGAGTGGCGCGGGGAGCGAGGTAAATACAGTGCCTTGCGAAAGTATTCGCCCCCCTGGAACTTTTCAACCTTTTGCCATATTTCAGGCTTCAAACAAAAAGATGTAACATTTTAAATTTTTGGTGAAGAATCAACAACAAGTGGGTCACAATTGTGAAGTGGAACGAAATTTATTGGATCATTTAAACTTTTTTTGTAATAATAAAACTGAAAAGTGGGGCGTGCAAAATTTTCGTCCCATTTACTTTCAGTTCAGAAAACTCACTCCAGAAGTTCATTGAGGATCTCTGAATGATCCAATGTTGTCCTAAATGACTGATGAAGATAAACAGAATCCACCTGTGTGTAATCAAGTCTCTGTATAAATGCACCTGCTCTGTCATAGTCTCAGGGTTCTGTTTAAAGCATAGAGAGCATCATGAAGACCACGGAACAAACCAGGCAGGTCCGTGATACTGTTGTGGAGAAATTTAAAGCTGGATTTGGATACCAAAAGATTTCCCAAGCTTTAATCATCCCAAGGAGCACAGTGCAAGCGATCATATTGAAATGGAAGGAGTATCGGACCACTGCAAATCTACCAAGACCCGGCCGTCCCTCTAAACTTTCATCTCAAACAAGGAGAAGACTGATCAGAGATGCAGCCAAGAGGCCCATGATCACTCTGGATGAACTGCAGAGATCTACAGCTGAGATGGGAGAGTCTGTCCATAGGACAACAATCAGTCCTACACTTCACAAATCTGACCTTTATGGAAGAGTGGCAAGAAGAAAGCCATTTCTCAAAGATATCCATAAAAAGTCTTGTTTACAGTTTGCCACAAGCCACCTGGGAGACACACCAAACATGTGGAAGAAGGTGTTCTGGTCAGATGAAACCAAAATCCAACTTTTTCGAAACAATGCAAAACGATATGTTTGGAGTAAAAGCAACACAGCTCATCACCCTGAACACACCATCCCCACTGTCAAACATGGTGGTGGCAGCATCATGGTTTGGGCCTGCTTTTCATCAGCAGGGAAAGGGAAGATGGTTAAAATTGATGGGAAGATGGATGGAGCCAAATACAGTACCATTCTGGATGAAAACCTGTTGGACTCTGCAAAAGACCTGAGACTAGGATGGAGATTTATCTTCCAACAAGACAATGATCCAAACTTAAAGCAAAATCTACAATGGAATAGTTCAAAAATAAACGTATCCAGGTCTTAGAATGGCCAAGTCAAATTCCAGACCTGTATCCAATTGAGAATATGTGGAAAGAGCTGAAAACTGCTGTTCACAAATGCTCTCCATCCAACCTCAAAGAGCTCGAGCTGTTTTGTAAGGAAGAATGGGCAAGAATTTCAGTCTCTAGATGTGCAAAATTGACAGAGACATACCCCAAGCGACTTGCAGCTGTAATTGCAGCAAAAGGTGGCGCAACAAAGTATTAATGCAAGGGGGCTGAATAATTTTGCACGCCCCACTTTTCAGTTTTATTATTACAAAAAAAAGTTTAAATGATCCAATAAATTTTGTTCCACTTCACAATTGTGACCCACTTGTTGATTCTTCACCAAAAATGTAAAATGTTATATCTTTTTGTTTGAAGCCTGAAATGTGGCAAAAAGTTGAAAAGTTCCAGGGGGCCAAATACTTTCGCAAGGCACTGTACCTTTTTATGTAACTTGATATGTCACATGCAGCAGTATTATATGGTGGAATTCATGTTTTGCAATAAATAAAGCTAATTCTCAGAAGATAAGTACTAGGTGTCCTACCTTTATATATCCTGTAGGTCAGGAAGCACTGGCAACAAAAAAGAGTCACCCAAAAAGAGGAAAGAACCCATGTGAATTTCCATGAGAAGCTGTCCTGGTGTGCCTACCAGAATATCAGAAGTCCTTTCACTTCAATCATTGATGGTTTGGACATCGCCATACCTAAAATTCAAAAAATCTTGTTGCTTGGGTATTGGATAAGTTATCTAGAATTCTACCATCTTGAATGCTAATGTCTGCTCTCAAATGTTTCTTGTAATTGAAGGCAGTGCCATTTATCAGCAACATACAGGGGTTTCTCAATAAATTCAGATATCATTGAAAAGTTGCTGTTTTTGGCTTACAGCTAATGAAAACCCAAAAGTCAATATCTCAGAAAATTTGAATATTATATAAAACCAATTAGAGATGAGTAGAGATGAGCGAGCATGCTCGTCCGAGTTTGGTGCTCGTTCGAGCATTAGGGTACTCGTAAGTGCTCGCTGCTCGGACGAGTATCTCGCCATGCTCGAGGAAATGGCAACTTCCGCATCGTGCTTTTTTGGCGCCTAAAAACACAGCCAATCACAAGCCAGGAGACTCTGCGTACCACCCAGCATCACGTGGGGCCCTTACATGTCAATAGCAGGGGTTGGCTGGCCTGATCAGGTGACCCTGGAATATACTACCGACTGGCCGCTGTGCTCGGCTCAGATGCCGTCTGGATGTCGTTAGGGATAGAGCTGCTGCTTTTCAGGGACAGTGTTAGGGCCTGCATTTAG
>ONZH01012561.1:0-47837 GCA_900303285.1 Rhinella marina
AATTTCAATATCTTTCGTTGTGCCAGTCTGTGACCTCATAATTTGACTACTACTGCTGCCACCTGCACACTCTGTTGTGTGTTGTGCCACTCTGTGATCTCGAAATTCTACTAATTCTGCCAATTTCAATCTCTGTCGTTGTGCCAGTCTGTGGACCTCATAATTCGACTACTACCGTTGCCACCTGCACACTCTGTTGTTGTGCCACTCTGTGACCTGAAATTCTACCAATTCTGCCAATTTCAATATCTGTCATTGTGCCAGTCTGTGACCTCATAATTCGGCTACTACTGCTGCCATCTGCACACTCTGTTGTTGTGCCACTCTGTGACCTCAAAATTCTACTAATTGTGCCAATTTCAATCTCTGTCGTTGGGCCAGTCTGTGACCTCATAATTCGACTACTACTGCTGCCATCTGCGCACACTGTTGTTGTGCCACTCTGTGACCTCGAAATTCTACTTATTCTGCCAATTTCAATCTCTGTCGTTGTGCCAGTCTGTGACCTCATAATTCGACTACTACTGGTGCCATCTGCACATTCTGTTGTTGTGCCACTCTGTGACCTCAAAATTCTACTAATTCTGCCAATTTCAATCTCTGTCGTTGGGCCAGTCTGTGACCTCATAATTCGACTACTACTGCTGCCATCTGCACACTCTGTTGTTGTGCCACTCTGTGACCTCGAAATTCTACTAATTCTGCCAATTTCAATCTCTATCGTGCCAGTCTGTGACCTCATAATTCGACTACTACTGCTACCATCTGCACACTCTGTTGTTGTGCCACTGTGTGACCTCGAAATTCTACTAATTGTGCCAATTTCAATCTCTGTCGTTGGGCCACTCTGTGGCCTCCTGATGGTGCTGCTACTGCTGCTGCCAATTGCACACTCTGTCGTTGTGCTACTCTGTGACCTCGAAATTCTACTAATTCTGCCAATTTCAATCTCTGTCGTTGTGCCAGTCTGTGACCTCATATTTCGACTACTACTGCTGCCATCTGCGCACTCTGTTGTTGTGCAACTCTGTGACCTCGAAATTCTACTAATTCTGCCAATTTCAATCTCTGTCGTTGGGCCAGTCTGTGACCTCATAATTCGACTACTACTGCTGCCATCTGCACACTCTGTTGTTGTGCCACTCTGTGACCTCGAAATTCTACTAATTGTGCCAATTTCAATCTCAGTCGTTGGGCCAGTCTGTGACCTCATAATTCGACTACTACTGCTGCCATCTGCACACTCTGTTGTTGTGCCACTCTGTGACCTTGAAATTCTACTAATTCTGCCAATTTCAATCTCTGTCGTTGGGCCAGTCTGTGACCTCATAATTCGACTACTACTGCTGCCACCTGCACACTCTGTTGTGTGTTTTGCCACTCTGTGATCTCGAAATTCTACTAATTCTGCCAATTTTAATATCTGTTGTTGTGCCAGTCTGTGACCACATAATTCGACTACTACTGCTGCCACCTGCACACTCTGTTGTTGTGCCACTCTGTGACCTCAAAATTCTACTAATTGTGCCAATTTCAATCTCTGTCGTTGTGCCAGTCTGTGACCTCATATTTCGACTACTACTGCTGCCATCTGCGCACTCTGTTGTTGTGCCACTCTGTGACCTCGAAATTCTACTAATTGTGCCAATTTCAATCTCTGTCGTTGGGCCAGTCTGTGACCTCATAATTCGACTACTACTGCTGCCATCTGCGCACTCTGTTGTTGTGCCACTCTGTGACCTCGAAATTCTACTAATTGTGCCAATTTCAATCTCTGTCGTTGGGCCAGTCTGTGACCTCATAATTCGACTACTACTGCTGCCATCTGCACACTCTGTTGTTGTGCCACTCTATGACCTCGAAATTCTACTAATTGTGCCAATTTCAATATCTGTCGTTGTGCCAGTCTGTGACCTCATAATCTGACTACTACTGCTGCCACCTGCACACTCTGTTGTTGTCCCATTCTGTGACCTTGAAATTCTACTAATTCTGCCAATTTCAATATCTGTCGTTGTGCCAGTCTGTGACCTCATAATTCGACTACTACTGCTGCCACCTGCACACTCTGTTGTTGTGCCACTCTGTGACCTCGAAATTCTACTAATTCTGCCAATTTCAATCTCTGTCGTTGCGCCAGTCTGTGACCTCATATTTCGACTACTACTGCTGCCATCTGCGCACTCTGTTGTTGTGCCACTCTGTGACCTCGAAATTCTACTAAATGTGCCAATTTCAATCTCTGTCGTTGGACCAGTCTGTGACCTCATAATTCGACTACTACTGGTGCCATCTGCACACTCTGTTGTTGTGCCACTCTGTGACCTCGAAATTCTATTAATTGTGCCAATTTCAATCTCTGTCGTTGGGCCAGTCTGTGACCTCATAATTCGACTACTACTGGTGCCATCTGCACACTCTGTTGTTGTGCCACTCTGTGACCTCGAAATTCTATTAATTGTGCCAATTTCAATCTCTGTCGTTGGGCCAGTCTGTGACCTCATAATTCGACTACTACTGCTGCCATCTGCACACTCTGTTGTTGTGCCACTCTATGACCTCGAAATTCTACTAATTCTGCCAATTTCAATCTCTATCGTTGTGCCAGTCTGTGACCTCATAATTCGACTACTACTGCTGCCATCTGCACACTCTGTTGTTGTGCCACTCTGTGTTCTCAAAATTCTACTTTTTCTGCCAATTTTAATCTCTGTCGTTGTGCCAGTCTGTGACCTCATAATTCGACTACTACTGCTGCCACCTGCACACTCTGTTGTTGTGCTACTCTGTGACCTTATAATTCTGCTACTACAGCTGCTGCCACTTGCACACTGTTGTTGTGCCATTGTGTGGCCTCATAATTCTACTACTGCTGCCACTTCAAAACTCTGTCGTTGTGCCACTCTGGGATCTCATAATTCTGCTACTACTGCCATTTCCAAACTTTGTCGTTGTACCAGTCTGTGACCTCGAAATTCTACTAACACTGCTGCGGCCACTTCCCAACTCTGTCGTTGTGCCACTGTGTGACCTCATAATTCTGCTACTATCACTGCTGCCACTTGCACACTCTGTCGTTGTGCCAGTCTGTGACCTCATAATTCTGCTACTACTGCTGCCACTTGCACACTTTGTCGTTGTGCCACTCTATGGCCTCCTAATGCTACATCTACTGCCACTGCCTCCTCTACACTGTCATCGTGCCACTCAAATCTTCTACAGTCACAGGCAGGTCAAACTTGACAACGGTTGAAACTTGCTCTACGTCAATTTCTCGTGCACATACATTAGTGGTGATGAGAACTTTTCCCTTCCCGTCTCTGTCATCATGCCACTCTTGCCTCATAATTCTACTACTGCTGCCACTTCCAAACTCTGTCTTTGTGCCACTCTGTGACCTCGAAATTCTGATACTAGTGTTGCCACTTGCACACTGTCGTTGTGCCACTCTGTGACCTCGAAATTCTACTACTACTGCTGCCGCTTGCACACTCTGTCGTTGTGCCACTGTATGACTTCATAATTCTGCTACTACTGCCACTTGCACACTCTGCTACTACTGCCACTCCACACTCTGTCATTGTGGCACTCTGTGGCCTCCTGATGCTGCTACAGCTGTTGCCACTTCCACACTGCTGTCGAGCCACTCACATGGTCTCGGGGTACTACCTGTCCTTGGGGAGCGAGCGCCTTAATCAGCGTGAGGAGACTTATAGGCCATTCATGCTTTTCTGTGAGGAAAAGGGATGAAAATGAGCTCTTACCAAGCTCTTCCTCTAATGCCACCAGATGAAAGACAGCTATCCGATAAGTCAATGTTCAGCACGTTAAATAAGCCTTGAGACATGACTCGGATATTAAATAAGCTAGCACCTCATCTGCAGACAGCTTTTTTGGGGTAATTGCCCCTCATCAGTGCAGAGCAGAGACTACTGGATTAACTGGGTGAGAGGCCTGTCAGGGTTTGGGGGTACTATCTCTCCTTGGGGAGAGAGCGCCTTAATCGGCATGAGGAGATTCTGTGCTATTTCTGCTGCCACTGCCACCTCCACACTGTCGTTGTGACACTCTGTATGCTGCTCCTGATGCTACTGCCGCCTCCACACTATCGTTGTACCACTCTGTCGTCTCCGGATGCTACCGCTGCTGCCACTGCCTCCTCTACACTGTCGTCATACCACTCTGTGGTCTCCTGATGCTACAGCTGTCTTTGTGCCACTCTGTCATCTCCTGATGCTACCGCTGCTGCCACTGCCTCCTCTACACTGTCGTCATACCACTCTGTGGTCTCCTGATGCTAAAGCTGCTGCCACTGCCTCCTCTACACTGTCGTCGTGCCACTCTGTATGTTGCTCCTGATGCTACAGCTGCTGCCACTGCCTCCTATACACTGTCGTCGTGCCACTCTGTGGTCTCCTGATGCTACTGCTGCTGCAACTTCCTCCTCTACACTGCCGTCGTACCACTCTGTGGTCTCCTGATGCTACAGCTGCTGTCACTTCCTCCTCTACACTGTTGTCGTACCACTCTGTGATCTCCTGATGCTACAGCTGCTGCCACTGCCTCCCATACACTGTCGTCCTACCACGCCGTGGTCTCCTGATGCTACAGCTGCTGCCACTGCCTCCTCTATACTGTCGTCTTGCCACTCTGTATGTTGCTCCTGATGATACAGCTGCTGCCACTGCCACCTCTACACTGTCGCTGTGCCACTCTGTGGTCTACTGATGCTACTGCTGCCTCCACACTGTCATCGTGCCACTCTGTGGTCTCCTGATGCTGCTGTTACTGCCATCTCCACACTGTCGGTTCTTTATAGCTGGCGCTAACATTGACCTGTAAGGCTGAGTTCACACTTGAGTTATTTGGTCAGTTTTGGCCCCATAACTGCCCAAATATGTTAAGTGTGCAGCGATTCTAAGAGCGACGCCTGTTATCTGCGCGTCACACTTGCTCACAGTATTGTTTCACTACCACAGCAGACTCCCTTTGCGTGTTACTGCAAGGCACAGTGTTCTACACCACTATACAGGCTCTCTGCAGCCAGGAAGTAGCCATTTTTGAAAAATTCACTCATCTCTACTCACAATCATTGATGAAATTCATTGATCAAACACTGTATGAAAGTGGCCTTAGGGCTCATGCACACAAACGCGTTCTACCTGTGCTGTGCATTGGGAACCACAAATTGCAGTCCCCAATGAACGGGCATTGTCCGTGTAGTCGGCGCTTACGGATGCAAATCCTTTCAACTTGAAGAGGTCAGCGATCTGTCCTTACCACAAAAGAAAATAAACCATGCTCTATCTTTTTGCAGTGTGAAGGCACAGACTGAAATGCCAAGGAAAAGTTCTGTGGCCTTTCTGCTCTATGTCTCCATAGCAGTTTTATTAGTAAAATAGTAACATAGTTTACAAGGCCGAAAAAAGATGTATGTCCATCCAGTTCGGCCTGTTATCCTACAAGTTGATCCAGAGGAAGGCAAAAAAACCCTGTGAGGTAGAAGCCAATTTTCCCCACTTCAGGGGAAAAAAATTCCTTCCCGACTCCCAATCAGGCAATCAGAATTACACCCTGGATCAACGACCCCTCTCTAGTAATTATAACCTGTAATATTATTACACTCCAGAAATACATCCAGGCCACTCTTGAACTCTTTTAGTGAACCTACCATCACCACCTCCTCAGGCAGAGAGTTCCATAGTCTTACTGCTCTTACCGTAAAGAATCCTCTTCTATGTTTGTGTACAAACCTTCTTTCCTCCAGACGCAGAGAATGTCCCCTCGTCACAGTCCTTGGGATAAAAAGATCATTGGAGAGATCTCTGCACTGACCCCTGATATATTTATACATAGTTATTAGATTGCCCCTCAGTCATCTTTTTTCTAAAGTGAATAACCCCAATTTTGATAATCTTTCTGGGTACTGTTGTCCACCCATTCCAATTATTACTTCAGTTGCCCTCCTCTGCACCTTCTCCAGCTCTGCTATGTTAGCCTTGTTCACAGGAGCCCAGAACTGTACACAGTACTCCATGTGTGGTCTGACTAGTGATTTGTAAAGTGGCAGGACTATGTTCTCATCACAGGCATCTATGCCTCTTTTGATGCAACCCATTATCTTATTGGCCTTGGCAACAGCTGTCTGACACTGGTTTCTACAGCTTAGTTTGCTGTTCACTAAAATTCTTAGGTCCTTTTCCATGTCAGTGTTACCCAGTGTTTTACCATTTAGTATGTACTGGTGACTTGCATTATTCCTTCCTATGTGCATAACCTTACATTTGCCAGTGTTAAACATCATCTGCCACTTCTCTGCCCAAGCCTCCAGTCTATCCAGATCCATTTGTAGCAGTAAACTGTCCTCTTCTATGTTAATTACTTTACATAGTTTAGTGTCATCTGCAAAAATTGATATTTTACTGTGCAAGCCTTCTACAAGATGATTAATAAATATATTGAAGAGAATAGGGCCCAACACTGACCCCTGTGGTACCCCACTAGTGACAGTGACCCAATGTGAGTGTGTACCATTAATAACCACCCTCTGGTTTTCATCACTGAGCCAGTTACTTACCCACATACAGACATTTTCTCCCAGTCCAAGTATTCTCATTTTATACACTAACCTTTTATGTGGTACAGTGTCAAATGCTTTGGAGAAGTCCAGATATACGACATCGATTGCTTCGCCGTGGTCAAGTCTAGAACTTACCTCCTCATAGAAACTGATTAAATTAGTTTGACATGACCGATTCCTCATGAAGCCATGCTGATATGGAGTTATTTGCTTATTTTCATTGAGGTACTCCAAGATAGCATCTCTTAGAAAACATTCAAAGAGTTTACCTACGACAGATGTTAAACTTACCGGCCTATAGTTTCTGGACTCTGTTTTTGGACCCTTTTTGAATGTTGGCACCACATTTGCTTTGAGCCAATCCTGTGGAATACTCCCTGTCAATATAGATTCCTTAAATATCAGAAATAAGGGTCTGGTTATGACATTACTTAATTCTCTTAGGATACGGGGGTGTATGCCATCCGGTCCTGGCGACTTGTCTATTTTAATCTTTTTAAGACGTCGCTGTACTTCTTCCTGGGTCAGACAGGGCACTTTTAATGGGGAATTTACTTTTATATTCTGCATTTCATCTGTTCTGACAGTGGAGAAAAAAATATTTATTTAATAGTGAACACTGAAGCTTCTTGTTTGCTTCTCCAACTGCTCACATAAAAAGTGTGTGTGATAAAAGTCTTTGTTTTGTTTTTGTATTTTTTGTATTATACAAGTAAAGTGCAGATTAAGGCCAAATCTTACATTATTTCACAATATCAACTTGTAAGATAAAGGAAATTCTGGATTTTGAATTGTATAGTGTTTTACTATGAATACAGTAAGTGATCATCCAATGTCCTCCCCAATATTTTCTTATTGAATATACTGTAGATACTGATACTGATGTGAACCCTGTGCCATTAAAACAGTTATCTTCTTGGAAAATCCCTGTTTGCTAGAAGGGTATACTGATGCTGGGGCCTGAAGTAATGAGCTATAATCAGTGTCAAATGAAGCATTTCGTAATTAGCAATACAGGTTAGTTACTAACAGTCCTTATGCCAGTTTTAAGCTTAAAAAGTTGCAAGACTTTTTAACACCTGTGTGACAAAAAATTTTCTCACACAGCATTTTTATACTGCCTGGACACAGGAGTGGTGAGGCAGTGTGGTAGGGCAGGAAAATTTACAGCAGGAAACTGGCGTAAATGACGCTTGAAATCTGCTCCAATCAGGAGCTGGAGTAGATTTCACTCCTGGCGCACAGACAGAAGAAGATGCGCCTAGCCCAAGGGATATCTGGTGTAAAACGCTGTTCTTTGCTAAATGACCACCAATGAGTTTTTCATTTAATGTGGTCCTCCCTAGCATGAGACTAAGGGGGTCATTTATCAAACTGGTGTAAAGTAAAATGGGCTTAGTTGTCCATAGCAACCAATCAAATTTCACATTTCATTTCTGACAGCTCCTTTGGAAAATAAAAAGGTGGAACCTAATTGGTTGCAAAGGGCAGCTAAGCCAGTTGTACTTTACACCAATTTGATAAATGACCCCATAACTTTGTAGCCACTCATTGCTCAGGCTAATTAAGGAATAGTGCTCTAATAAGGTATTTGAAGATGTTTTATCTGAATCAAAAAGGTTGAACTGAGCAAGTATGTGTATTGTATGTGTGGTTAGCCAAACAGGCATTCGGCCAGTAGCTACTGAAGGTGTATAGGCACCAGGTCTGTACTAGGTTTCGTTTCTTCTCCTTGATTTGAACAGTTGCCACAGTTGCAACACTCCAGTGCTTTGCTTGTTGTGTATTATGCTTAGTACATGCATTCTTATTTCAGAACATCATTTCTCCACAGCCTGTTCTACAATTGAGTCCTTTTCACCTTTTGATTAATTTATTAATAGTATTAAAATATAGACACTACAAAAGCTAAAATAGTAGAATGTAAAGAACAAATAAGAAATAATTTAAAATAATAATAGAGGTCAGTTCATTGTGATGATGAATTCATTTAGGTAAGTCAACATTCATCCAGATGAATCGATAAATATAGGTCCACTCAAATGTGGTATTTCATATATGGATGATTCAAATATATTAGAGAATCCTCATTGATGCTCTAGATGACGAATAGTTAGATCCTCTATGTGCCGTATCCAAATGTTATGTCAAACAATAGGATGTTGCATATATAATTGTCATATATGAAGAATGCAGTATATGTATCGTTTTGATATCCCTTATAGTCAATTATGTTGCTGTTAGTAGCAGATTTTTCTGAGTATGTTACCCTCCTTGGATGTGTCTTCACCGTCGGCACTCTCGCTCAGCTGTCAGCGCCTGCGGCTCTGCGCTTGGATCGGACGAATCTCCCGCGCGCGTCCTGGTAATCGCGCCATTTTTCGCTCAAACAGCGTCCCACGTGGCGTCCCACGTGGGTGCCTGTTATGCGAGTAGTAATACGGTGTTGCGAGTGCCCCGCTGTTAGCTGTATTGGGTTTCAGGAGCCAATCTTTATATCTTGTTCACCTGGATGGGTATATCATATAGATATCTTGTAACGGAGTAGATATCTTTAACTTGCTCTTTAGAGACGTCTCTTATTAAAGTAGGAAAAGAGCAGGGTCTAGAACTCAGCCCAGACGCGTTTCGGGGTCTATAGTCTGCCCCTTCCTCAGTGGTAACTAGACCCTCTCTTTTGCTGAGATTTATACTCTTTCTGGCCATCAGTAGGAGGGATTGTAATTGCTGGGTTTCATGGAAAATCTGGTGTGGGATAGGTAATTAGTCAGGTATAGAGTGAGTTGTTGATTAAAACTGATTTTCCTCCAATAATGGTTTATATTGAGTGTTCAATATTGGACATATAGCATACACCTTGTTCCTTGTGCATAAAAGTATAAACAATAAAAAATAATGTTAAAAAATATTTGTAAAAAATAAAATACAGTATTGCAAAGATATAGACATTTGTTTATATATAGTAATAGATGTACAGTGAAACATATATAGAATAGATCGTGTGTTTAAAATATAAGGAACTTAAACACATATGGGGATAATGCTATTATGGATTCTTCTTTTTAATGGGGTCCTGTTTTTTTCTTTTATTCCTGATACCATTTTCAGCCATCTCATATGTTTCATATCATATGTCACCTCTGCAATGTATGTCTCTTTTTATGGGTGATTGATATGTAGCCTACAATCCTACAACCAGATATAGCCAGATAAGAGAGTGCTCGTCCCCTATCTACTTTGTACGCTAAATTATTTTCATTATCGGTCTGGGGGTAAAGACCGTCGAGATTAGCAGCACCTCGAATCCATCTGTTTCCCAGAGTGGTTGAGCCACTAAGTTTAGCTTTTTCTTTGCCATTTGCCTTTTACCCATTAGTAGAGCTCCCACTCACAGGCAACAATGGATATCTGGAAATATATGGGGGACAAATGTAAAAATATTGATCAATTCACATTTGATCCTGTTAACACAAACAGCACCAGAACCCAAATGCCGAAATCACCAGATGACACGTTTAAACAACTACAAAAATTATTGCACAAACAACTCAAACAAAGATGGGAAATTAAAGCCCTAACCCAATATTTAGAGACCAATAATATACCAAAGGCCTATTGCTCTCTAAAGATCCTTCCCAAGACCTTATTGATAAGAAATTTCAAGAAGAATGGGATACCTTTCTAAATACACAATCTAGAGTATTGATCACCATGATTATTAAAAGAAGGTTAGAACTATCAGAGGAAATTACTAAACAAATCGATGTTTTAAAGAATCAAATAGAAGAATTTACAAGGGATGATGATTTCAATAAGGGTCAGGATAGAATAATTAAAAGCTTGGACAATCTAGAAAGGGAGATCATTCAGAAAAAAACAAAAAATTCAATTGGAAGAGACAAAAAGAGTCACAGCCCACTTACACGGAACCAATGGAATCTAATTTAAGCCACGTAGTGAATAATACAACACAAATGGAGGAAGTATCAGCACACCAGACAAACACATATAAAATTCCAACATCCAATAGGTATGAACCACTAACTAAACCCCTTTTTTTAGACCAGACCCCCCACACCACAGGATAAGACCACATCAAGAAAGTTCACCAAGAAGAGAACAGAGATGCAACGAACCACAATCACTAGTACACACTTACAATCTGAGACACCGTCACAACCAACAATACCCAAATCACCCCAGAGATATCCCAATGAAACACGGGAATTCACACCACTCAAGACACCATCAGATGCAAGATCAGGGACACTATCAGACACGGACACAGGGATACTGGGAGGCTGAAAAAACCGGGCATTTCAAACTTGCAGTGACGCACGAATAATCACGAATCCGCTCTGCCTCAGGATGCCGAGCTGAGCCGAAGCGGGCAATATTCGTGCGAATCACGAATATTGCAGCTTCGATTCGCTCATCACTATTGAACACTCAATATAAACCATTATTGGAGGAAAATCAGTTTTAATCAACAACTCACTCTATACCTGACTAATTACCTATCCCACACCAGATTTTCCATGAAACCCAGCAATTACAATCCCTCCTACTGATGGCCAGAAAGAGTATAAATCTCAGCAAAAGAGAGGGTCTAGTTACCACTGAGGAAGGGGCAGACTATAGACCCCGAAACGCGTCTGGGCTGAGTTCTAGACCCTGCTCTTTTCCTACTTTAATAAGAGACGTCTCTAAAGAGCAAGTTAAAGATATCTACTCCGTTACAAGATATCTATATGATATACCCATCCAGGTGAACAAGATATAAAGATTGGCTCCTGAAACCCAATACAGCTAACAGCGGGGCACTCGCAACACCGTATTACTACACGCATAACAGGCACCCACGTGGGACGCTGTTTGAGCGAAAAAAGGCGCGATTACCAGGACGCGCGCGGGAGATTCATCCAATCCAAGCGCAGAGCCGCAGGCGCTGACAGCTGAGCGAGAGTGCCGACGGTGAAGACACATCCAAGGAGGGTAACGTACTCTGAAAAATCTGCTACTAACAGCAACATAATCGACTATAAGGGATATCAAAACGATACATATACTGCATTCTTCATATATGACAATTATATATGCAACATCCTATTGTTTGACATAACATTTGGATACGGCACATAGAGGATCTAAGTATTCAACATCTAGAGCATCAATGAGGATTCTCTAATATATTTGAAGCATCCATATATGAAATACCACATTGGAGTGGACCTATATTTATCGATTCATCTGGATGAATGTTGACTTTTACCTAAATGAATTCATCATCACAATGAACTGACCTCTATTATTATTTTAAATTATTTCTTATTTGTTCTTTACATTCTACTATTTTAGCTTTTGTAGTGTCTATATTTTAATACTATTAATAAATACCTTATTTTTAAATATACACATATCTGTGAAGTATAACAATCCTACAACCAGATATAGCCAGATAAGAGAGTGCTCGTCCCCTATCTACTTTGTACACTAAATTATTTTCATTATCGGTCTGGGGGTAAAGACCGTCGGGATTAGCAGCACCTCGAATCCATCTGTTTCCCAGAGTGGTTGAGCCACTAAGTTTAGCTTTTTTTTTTTTTTTTGATTAATTTAGCTGCAAGAACCTACAGGTGTTAGTTCACCTTTGTACACTGCTTCCCACAATACATCTGTTCTAAGGAGGTGCACAAGACGCAAAATGCCAAAGCAATTGATATGAACGATAATTGTAGGTCATGTTTTTCGCATGAACATTCTTTGATTTGTCTGCTGTTTCTTTGTTCAAATCTACTGTTTTGAAATATTAAAAGACAAAGAAAGATATAGAATTTGCCCTGCAATAATGAGAAGTAATGGATGTGTTAGGGACTCTCTTTAAATCCATGATGGTATTTTCCTCCTTTGTTTTCTAATTGAAATGATATATAGTTGGATGCAGTTTAATTAATATGTAAAGTAAAGCTATTGTTTCTTTTATAGATAAAGTGAACACTTGGGCATCTACTTCACCTTCCCCTGGCATGCTCCTCTTCATGTTCTTCTTATGGAATGCTGTACCGCCTGCTCACCATTCTGTCTCCAGATGGGCATTTTCTTTTGTAACCTTACCCTAAGATGAAATAAAGTAGGGTCAGACATATTTAGTCAATAAAATTCTGCATGTATGTAATTATATCTGCTCCACCCCCATATCAAATACTCAAAATACCGAAAAGTCAACCAAGAATCTCTTCTGTGGAATGGAGGTCTGCTGATAGTTATGTCTGCCGAAGGAGATTTGCACATCTCTTTTTCATAATCACAACTAAAGCACATCATCGGAATCCTCAAATAAGTAGGACTAAAGATGAAAATATTTGTTATTAAATTTTAAATTATTGTCCAGTTTCACTAGGGAGTGATGGTGCTGGAGGTTTGTAAAGCAATGTCAGTTAACGGTATGTTCTCACATATATTTATATTTGTTGGTTTTATGTCCACTCCTCCATGACCAGGAAAAGAAGATATACTACGTTTGTAACATCTATTACATCTGTATAATACATGGAATTATTATGAGGTGGGGCAGGAAGGGAAGGAAAATAACTGTATGATGAATGATGGATAAGACAGATAAGAGGCATCAATTCCTAGGCTATGTTCTAACCATAAATTACAATTGTGGGTCGCCCTGTACACCAGGCCTTAGATAAGACATATGGAAAACTGTGGGACAAAGTAAAAATGTGTGACATTTCTAGTTGGAATGTGATTAGGGTTGCTACCTTTTCCAACAAAAAATACCAACCAAGTTAAGCCACACCCAAAAGGGGTGTGGTTGTGGGGCGTGGCTTAACACAGAGTATTAATAGTGCCCCATTAGTGCCCCCAGAATAGATAATTCCCCCCATTAGTGACCCCGGTAATAGTAATGCCTCCAATAATGCCCTCATTAGCGCCCTCCAGAATTAATAGTGCCCCCATTAATGCCCCCAGTAATAGTAATGCCCCCATTAGTTCCCCCAGTAATAGTAATGCCCCAATTAGTGCTCCCCAGTAATAATAATGCCCCCATTAGTGCCCCCAGAATTACTAATGCCCCTTCTCTTCTCTGTGAAAAAAACTCACTGCATCCATCTTGCGGATGACAATTTTGTCTGCTTTAGTGTGACAATGCCAACTGACATTACACTTGAGGGTGGATAAAACAGTACAGTGGTAAGGCAGTTCCTCCAAATCTGCTTACCCAAAAGTCTACGGGGTCAGGGTTTTTGCCAGAGAAAAGGCAGTCTAAGTACGACTGAATTTTGTTGTTGAGATGATGCATATGCGTGTGTTGATGTGTGTCAGTTTGGTCCAGCATTTAAAAAAACTGTTCAGCAAACTGTATTGGCTTCTGCAGCTTCTGCTACTTGTTGCAGTGGTAGCACTGGTAAAGGTGGAGGAGCAGTGACTCACTGGGGAGCAGAGAAGGGTTTCCTGGTCGAACAGTGAAAGCTGCAACAAACTGGTACAAATTGTCAGGTAAAAAATCCTCAAATTTCCTTTTACAACGAGAGTCTAAAAGCATGGCTATTAGTGATGAGCGAATCGAAGCGGCAATATTCGTGATTCGCACGAATATTGCCCGCTTCGGCTCGGCATCCCGAGGCAACACGGATTCGTGATTATTCGTGCGTCACTGTAAGTTTGAAATGCCCGTATTTTTTCAGACAATCAGCATCAAAGGGAAGCCTGTGGGAACGCCCTGCTGTGATGTAACAGCCCCTATACCTCCCCAGCAGTGATTGGCTGGCAGTGACATGTGACCTAAATTTACATAAGGTAGGGACCTGCACAGTGTCGGACTGGCCCACCAGAGGACCCGGAGGATGATGTCATGGGGGCACGAGACGCCGACCTGAGGTCTGATGGGGGCACGAGACGCCGACCTGAGGTCTGATGGGGGCACGAGATGTCGACCTGAGGTCTGATGGGGGCACGAGACGCCGACCTGAGGTCTGATGGGGGCACGAGACGCCGACCTGAGGTCTGATGGGGGCACGAGACGCCGACCTGAGGTCTGATGGGGGCACGAGACGCGACCTGAGGTCTGATGGGGGCACGAGACGCCGACCTGAGGTCTGATGGGGGCACGAGACGCCGACCTGAGGTCTGATGGGGGCACGAGACGCCGACCTGAGGTCTGATGGGGGCACGAGACGCCGACCTGAGGTCTGATGGGGGCACGAGACGCCGACCTGAGGTCTGATGGGGGCACGAGACGCCGATCTGAGGTCTGATGGGGGCACGAGACGCCGACCTGAGGTCTGATGGGGGCACGAGACGCCCGATCTGAGGTCTGATGGGGGCACGAGATGCCGACCTGAGGTCTGATGGGGGCACGAGACGCCGACCTGAGGTCTGATGGGGGCACGAGACGCTGACCTGAGGTCTGATGGGGGCACAAGACGCTGACCTGAGGTCTGATGGGGGAACAAGACGCTGATTTGAGGTCTGATGGGGGCAGAATGTGTTGATCTGAGGTTTATTATCCCTCTACAGTGACATCACTGTGTGTATTATCCCTGGACTTTGACATCACTGTGTTTATTATCCCTGTACGGTGACATCACTGTGTTTATTATACCTGTACGGTGACATCACTGTGTTTATTATCTCTGTACTGTGACATCACTGTGTTTATTATCCCTGTACAGTGACATCACTGTGTTTATTATCTCTGTACTGTGACATCACAGTGTTTATTATCCCTGTACAGTGACATCACTGTGTTTATTATCCCTGTACAGTGACATCGCTGTGTGTATTATCCCAGTGCAGGAAGAGGTAAGTGGTCTGTGTTTGTGTGTTTGTTTTCTATTTTTCAGGGTTGTGAATGCAGAGGACTACGTAGGATTCGGTGGACTACGTCGGACCAGCTTTTTTTTTTTTAATAAAATGGTCAAACGGGTCTGGGGGAGTGTTTATTTCAATAAAATGTTTTATACTTGTGTGTGTGTATTTTTTTTTACAATACTACAGTTTTAGTAATAATGGCTATCTACAGACGGCCCTGATTACTAATACTGGGCTTAGTACTTGCCGGTATGGCAGGCCAGCACTAACCCCAACATCTATTACCTTGGCACCCACCGCCACCAGGGGTGCCGGGAAGAGCCGGGTACCCGCAGGACCGGACCTTCTAAATTGAGGGTCTGGCTCTGGGGCGGCTGCAGGCTGGTACCATTAGGCTGGGAAGGGCCAATAACCGTGTCCCTTCCCCCCATGCCATTTTTTTTTAATTATTTAATTATTTTTGTAAAAAAATGGCGTGGGGTCCCCCCCTTTTTTCCTATATCTTTTTTCCTAAATACACACACACAAGTATAAAACATTTTATTGAAATAAACAACCCCCCCAGACCCGTTGACGCATTTTATTAAAAAGAAAAAAAAAAAAAAAAAAAGCTGGTCCGACGTAGTCCACCGAATCCGACGTAGTCCTCTGCATTCACGATCCTGAAAAATAGAAAACAAACACACAAACACAGACCACTTACCTCTTCCTGCACTGGGATAATACACACAGCGATGTCCCTGTACAGGGATAACAAACACGGCGATGTCACTGTACAGGGATAATAAACACAGCGATGTCACTGTACAGACATAATAAACACAGCGATGTCACTGTACAGGGATAATAAACACAGCGATGTCACTGTACAGACATAATAAACACAGCGATGTCACTGTACAGGGATAATAAACACAGTGATGTCACCGTACAGGGATAATAAACACAGTGATGTCAAAGTCCAGGGATAATACACACAGTGATGTCACTGTAGAGGGATAATAAACCTCAGATCAACACATTCTGCCCCCATCAGACCTCAAATCAGCGTCTTGTTCCCCCATCAGACCTCAGGTCAGCGTCTTGTGCCCCCACCAGACCTCAGATCAGCCTCTTGTGCCCCCATTAGACCTCAGATCAACACAATGTGCCCCCATCAGAGCTCAGGTCAGCGTCTTTGTGCCCCCATCAGACCTCAGTCAGCGTCTTGTGCCCCCATCAGACCTCAGGTCAGCGTCTTGTGCCCCATCAGACCTCAGATGAACACAATGTGCCCCCATCAGACCTCAGGTCAGCGTCTTGTGCCCCATCAGACCCTCAGGTCAGCGTCTTGTGCCCCCCATCAGACCACAGGTCAGTGTCTTTGTGCCTCCATCAGACCTCAGGTCAGCGTCTTGTGCCCCCATCAGACGCTCAGGTCAGCGTCTTATGCCCCCATCAGACCTCAGGTCAGCGTCTTGTGCCCCCATCAGACCTCAGATCAAACACAATGGTGCCCCCATCAGAGCTCAGGTCAGCGTCTTGTGCCTCCATCAGACCTCAGGTCAGCGTCTTGTGCCCCATCAGACCTCAGGTCAGCGTCTTGTGCCCCATCAGACCTCAGGTCAGCGTCTTGGGCCCCCATCAGACCTCAGGTCAGCGTCTTGTGCCCCCATCAGACCTCAGGTCAGCGTCTTGTGCCCCCATCAGACCTCAGATCAACACAATGTGCCCCCATCAGACCTCAGGTCCAGCGTCTTGTGCCCCATCAGACCTCAGATCAGCGTCTTGTGCCCCCATCAGACCTCAGATCAATACCATGTGCCCGCCATCAGACCTCAGGTCAGGCGTCTTGTGCCCCATCAGAACCTCAGGTCAGCGTCTTGTGCCCCCCATCAGACCTCAGGTCAGCGTCTTGTGCCCCCATCAGACCTCAGGTCAGCGTCTGTGTTGCCTCCATCAGACCTCAGGTTCAGCGTCTTGTGCCCCCATCAGACCTCAGGTCAGCGTCTTGTGCCCCCATCAGACCTCAGGTCAGCGTCTTGTGCCCCCATCAGACCTCAGATCAGCGTCTTGTGCCCCCAGCAGACCTCAGATCAACAACAATGTGCCCCCATCAGACCTCAGGTCAGCGTCTTGTGGCCCCCCTCAGACCTCAGATCAACACAATGTTGCCCCATGTGCCCCCATCAGACCTCAGGTCAGCGTCTTGTGCCCCCTTCAGATCAGCGTCTTGTGGCCCCCCTCAGACCTCAGATCAGCCCACCCAGCCACTTTACAAAAAGCATACTTGCCTGTTCTGGCCGCCGCTGTCCTCAGGCTCCCCTCTCCACTGTGTTCCCTGCAGGCGCACACTATGACCTGACGCTGCGTCAGGTCATAGTGCGCGCCGGCAGGGAACACAGTGGAGCGCGGAACCTGAGTACAGCGGCGGCCAGAACAGGTAAGTATGTTTTTTTTAAAGTGGCTGGGTGGGCTGATCTGAGGTCTGAGGGGGGCGCGGGGCCCCCCATGAAATCATTGGAGCGGGGGCCTGGAGCAGTAGCTCCAGGTGCTCCAATTATAATCCGGCCCTGGCAGCCGCGGCAGATATTAGAACATGGCAACTGCATTAAAGTGATGCGCGCGCCATGTTCTATGTATCGGACGGCAAGAAAACTCGGTAATCGAGCTTCGTACCGCACTAGGTACCGAAACCGTACCGAGTTTTCGATATATCGTGCAACACTACTTTCAACTACCTCACCCCCCGACACCTGTGTCTCGCCATTGTCCACCACCTCCTCAGACAACACTGGTAAATCCCCACTGTCAGCACACTGAGACTGCAAAAGGTCTTGTGAATTGGGGCAGAGAATGTTCTGGGGTAGCACATCAGAGAAGGGGTGACTATGGGGTTCCAGGGAGTACGTGAACACATGCAATCTCCATCCAAAAAGTCATACTGAGGCTCACCACCATGCTTTACACTGCAATCTTATTGAAAGACAGACAATCAGGGGTTCACCGCCAGGTTGTCAGGCAGCATTTTTAAGTGGGTCACCATTACCGTGTCCCTGAAAATTGCCTTGGGGTCATCACCAGACTATTGGCCAGATTTAGAAAAAATGGTGCAATTAGGGAGCCTCAGAGGCATCCCTACATGCTGCCCCTGGTGTTTCCTATCCATTTCCAAGGTGTTTCCATCTTTTTCTGAGGTTTTCACATGTTGGGGCAAACTTGACTGTGCAGAACCTTTGGCCCCTGCAAAAATATTCGGGTCTCCCATAGACTTTAATGGGATTTGTGATTCGGCTCGAACCCACAAATCCCGCGGAAGATTTGGGCCGAATTCCGAATCCCCGAATCTTTTAGGATTCGCTCATCTGTAATGGCTATCCAATAGTCATCCCTTTGCTTGATTCTAGGGATAGGCAGGTCAGGACATATTTTGTTCTCTGCTTCACACTACAGTCATTGGTCATGGCAAATATCATCATCATGTGTGCCACAGCAAGTGGCCACATTCAGCTTCAGCTGTGCCTGTGAAAACTCCATGTCCCTGTCCACCAATTCCACCTTCTTCTCTTTTAGTTCAAGTTCTTCATCATCCTTCGCTTCTTCCTGCACATGCGGGTCCCAACTGCCACATGGCAGCGAGCAAGATGTGAAAGGTGTTCTTCTTCCACTATCCCTTGTTACAACAGCCTGTGCTTTTGTTCTAATAAAAATATCAATGGGGATACCATTGTTGATGCCTCTGTTGTCCCTACTCACAAACTGGGTGCCTAAGTGACCAACACACATCCCTAATGAGCTGCCACTGCCTGATATGATCATTGACTGTTTAATACTGCTCATACACGTGGTCCAACATATGCAGGGTGGAATTCCAGCGAGTTGGAAAGTTGCTGTTCAGGTGGTGTAAAGGTAGACAGTTCTGTCGTTACAAGTTCAGAAGGGTGTTCTTAGCTGCATTACAATGGCTGAAATGCGCTCACATTTTCCTGGACATGGTCAGCAGCTCCTGGATGCCATGATACTTTAAAAAAAAATAAATAAATAACATTGTACCATCAAATTTATGATGTGGGCCATGCAGGGAGCATGTGTTATATTCCCCCAATACAATATACAGTGCTGCCCCCAATATTCCTGCTATCATAGCTGACTAGGTGGGCCATTTGTAGTTGGCATTAAGATATTCAGAGGGAAATTTGTTGACTCAGGCACAATAGCAACTGATCTGCTGTGTTGCTTCTCTCGCCTAGGCTCATGATTTGTATGACAGCATGGCTTAGACATATGAAAGCAGAGAGGTGGAAAAAATACACTGCCCTTTTTCTGCTCGGGATGGGAAGAGTGAGGAGGACATGAAGGTGGTGGAAAAATGCTGGTTTGGGAATTAGACGTACACAACCATGGAGGTGTCAGTAGCATCTGGCCTTGTCGCGGTGGTGCATCGTGACCACTGTCGCACAAAACATTGATTGACCCAGTGGGCCATGAAAGACATGTACTATGCCTGGTAATAATTATAGCCTCACATATCAATGATGCTGTGCACTACGTTCTTTACGGCATGAGAGTACAAGGCAGGGACCTTTTTTTCAAGAAATAATGGCAGCTAACTATCCTTCATTGAGGCTGAGTGCATGCCATCAGTTGCCTAAAGTCAGTGAAACCCACTACGTGTTACAGAAGTGACTGCCCCAACAACAACTTGGTCAGGCGGTTGTTCAGTTGGCACACAAGTGAGTATTGTTGATTTCTGTGTACATATATGGATAACTGACATTTGAGTGGAGGAAGAGGAGCAGGATAAGTGGCAGTTGATAACCTTGACACTGATGATGATAATGATGACCATGTACTACTTGTGCATTTGGCCTGGCTACTAAAAAGACAATGGTGAGTAGGAGAGTCTTGCTCACATTGCTGGTCAATTCAATTTAACTTCTTGAGTCTGTGATGCCGATTGATGTGCTGAAGGAGAGCTGTAGTTCCTATATTTGTGCCAGAACATCAGAACATCCCCGTCGTATTCTCTGCCTGAATAGCTTGGACACTGTGATGGCTTTGTTGGCCAGCAATGAAGAGAAAAAATCCCACAGGGGAGAAGCCCCCACAGAGCCAGCACCATCAGCTCTTGCAACATTTCTACCACCACCACTACCACCAGGGGCGTAGCTAAAGGCTCATGGGCCCTGGTGGAAGAGTTCAGCTTGGGCCCCCCTCTCCCTCAGTGCTTTTTGGCAAGGGACAGGGGTGCATGTAACCTTTCTGCTGCCTAAGGTAAAAATTGAAATGCACCCCCCATACCAAATTCTCAACCTAACTCCTTCTCTCCAGTCCTACTGTTTAAGGGGTTGTCCTCTTTTTACTACTGATGAACTATCCTCAGCCGCACCCCTGCCAATCAACTGTTTCATGGGAAGGCAGCTCTCATATGAGAGTTGCTTTCTCTGCTCTGTTTACCTGCTCGCTGCAGCAATTGCAGAGGTGAGCAGTGTAATTACAAGTATGTTGTCCCCATTCATCTCTATGGGACTGCTCTGTCTGTTCAAGTGAATACTTCAGATTCATCCCATAAAAGTGAATAGGGATGTCATACTTGTAATTACACTGCTCACCAATGCAATTGCTGTGGCGAGCAGGTAAAGATAGCAGAGAAGGCAGCGCTCATATGACCGCTGCCTTCTCTTCAAAAATCTGATCTGGGTAGGGGATGCCAGGAATCAGCTGATCTGATATTGATGACCTATCCTGAGTAAAAAGCGGACAACCCCTTTGAAGAGCAAGCACAGCCCCAAGAAGAGCAAGCAGGGAGAGGTAAGTATAGTGCTCACAGCACTTCACTCCACCGCCACCTGCAGACTAGTCAGTGCTTCCATAATGGAAGCGCTCACTAGTATTCCCTTTATATGATGCACTATAATTGAAATAAGTGCACAGGTGCACATGGTCATGGCTGAAAATACAAACACTCAATGCAAAAATATTCTGCAAAATGTAATGCCTATACGTAGGGACAGACAAGGACAGTGAGCCCTAACCTAGAACCCAGCCTACTTTCCCTACCTACTTGCAGTATAAGCCCTACTTGGCAGAACTGCAATTGGACAATGGTCCCTACTCTAAATACAGTAAGTGCAGAGATGGACAAATAGACACACAACAAACATAAAAGCAGAGTTGTACGGCAATGGGTCAGAACCAGACAGGTCACACAGTGCCAAATGAGAAACAGAGAGTGGTCAGAAGATAAGCCAAGATCAGAACCATACGGGCTGCAGAGTACCAAACACGGGAGATAGAGAGTAGTGCTGGGGTCAGAAGCACAGAGGAATCCGTACACAAATACAGGAACAGGGAAGCAGGAAGCTAGCTAGTGAGCCAAACAAGACTATCACTGACAATGGTGTATGGCCAGAAAGGATTTAAATACAGCGCCGAGTCCCTGAATCAGAACCTGATAGGTCTCGTCCAGTGTGTCTAGTGGCTCATGTGGCTCCCATAAAGAAATTCTTTAAATGCTTTTTAAATGCTCTTAAGAACAGCTCAGACAAGATTTATATGTTTTACTATCTGATTTTAACTGGAGGAAAGAAATGTGGATGACAAATTCATTTTTAGGTTATATAGTATAGCAAGAGATGAATGTTAGGTTTTCTAGCATTAATCTGCTTTCCCTGAGTCCTAATATCAACACAACAATGTGGGATGAATATTTGTGCTACTAAGGAAAAACAGATTAATGTTAGAAATCGTAACTTACTTTATGTCCTAACAGCAGCACAACAATGGGAATTTAGCAATAAATAATCCCATATGGAGGGTCCTCTTGTATTGCACAGCTTAAAATTGACCAAAGACAGTCCTTTCTGAATTCATAAAATTCAACCTATATTGGTTCTTGAAGGGGAAGTCACAAGCTCCAAGAAGCTGTGCTACAAATTTGATTCAAAGGAATCAAGCTTCTCTGTGCCCAAGAAGTGGCAAAAGCACTGGTTGAATGGGCTTCCAAGGAGGTTCCAGCAGTCGGGACTTAACCTACAATTTGATGGACCCAGAGAGAAAAAAAACTATTCTCATTCTACCTGAAAGGACTGGTTCTCTGAAAACACATTTTTACATATCTGTGAATATCTAGGAAGTGTAACCTGGATTCCTCATCAGAGGAAACCTGGGAAAAAACATAGCAAGACAAATCACCTGGGATATATTTGCAAAGGATAGAAACTTTGGAGACAAAGCAGGTGAGTATGACCTAATCAAGGAGGAAGGTAGTATATGTCTCAGAAACCAATAAAGCCTGAACCTCACTAAGCTTCTTAACATGTATAATGGGCAGTAGAAATGTAACCTTATATGACAAAGCTTTTATCTCTACTTGCTCCAGTGGTTCAAATGGATGGGACCCGTAGACCCCTAAGGACCACAGAGATGTCCCACTGCAGCACCAGTCTTAATACTACTGGTCTTATTGTTGTGGTCCCTTTAAGAAACCTTTTGACCAAACATTCTTGGATAGATTTGCAGTTTTGTAGGAGCTCCACTATACTATGTACTTGATTCTGGCATATGCTTTTTAGTAGACTTGCTCTAGACTTGAATAAATTGTTCATGGCTGCAACTGAAAGCACTCTCCAACTCTGATTGATCTGATGAAATATCTCCAGACTCAGCAACCATTGTTTGGGACTGAATGCCCCCGACTCAATCATTCTATCACATTGAGGGCTCCCCAAATGTGGCTGTAGAAAGATGGATAGGGTTCTTCTCTGCCCAAGTCAAGATCATTCCCACTTCTCTCCGGAAGAGGTCAGTTGATATTACGTGCCTCCCAGTCTATTGATGGCTGACCTGATCCTGGTAGTCTTCCCTCTGATTTAAGGAGGAAAAGTGCAATAGGGCTAGATGGATTTCTCTGAGTTCTCTCAAAGTATAGGATAATGTTATCTCCTGCTACCTTGTACTGGAATTGTAGGCTAGCTGGGCTCCCCAACCTACTATGTATGTTGCTCTAATCAACAGGGTGTAGGGTGACTGGACCAAACTAATATGGCCATTGGTTGCTGTGGGTAAACATGGCTTGGCTGCATGAAGCCAACCACACTATGGGCTCACACCCTTACTACTATCATGCAATATGAAGTTACAAAAACAAAGCACAAAAATTCAGTTATGAGAGAATTTTTTTAAATTCTATTTAAAGACATAAAGGTAGAGATGAGTGAAGTTTTGAAAAATTCAATTCGGCTTTTTCGCAGTACATCAAGAAATTAGATTTCTTACAAATTACTTAGTCATGAATCACCTTCCATTGTATGGAGTGGGTGCAATGATTGGGAATGGCGATTGCACGGCACCCCATGTAATTAAATCCCTTAGATGCTGCATTCATATTAAGGTGCTCAGGGTTTAATCCGGGATTTAAAAATATATATATATATATATATATATATATACTCACCTCATCCACTTGATCATCGTGGAGAGGCCGTCCTCTCCCATCTTGATTGAAGAAAACAAGCCAAAGGACCCGCAGCAAGTGTGAAGATGTCACCACGTGATCACGCTGGTTGTGTGCAGTGACGTTGTGACGTCTCACGTGATTATTCTGGCCACGTGCTGTGACGTCATCACTCGCCGCATGTCCTTTGGCAAGTTTTCTTCAATCAAGATGGGAGCAGATGGGCTCTCCACGATCAAATGAATTAGGTGAGTATAATTTTTTTTACTTTTAGCCGCCATTTTAGGAAAAAACCACAAAGCGTGAGGAAATTCAGCTTCATGACGAATCAATTTTTTCCTGAAATTCAGATTGAAGTCCACTTTGGATACTTCGATTCGCTCAACACCAATTATCAGTCAATGAGCGGCCCTTAATGACCAATTACAAGAGAGTTTTGAATTGTTAGTAGCAGTGCTGTCTTAGAGACTTTCTCTGAATGTAATTCACCAAATACGGTACATTGTTGCCCTCATGACAGCTGGGGTCTATCAATGCCCCCCAGGCCTGCTATCTTACTATACCTATTTGCACTACATTGACAGACAGTTGTGTAACAAGTTCTATTGGCCGCAGAGCAAATTTTGGACCAGGACCCCCCCTTCCCCTATGTACTGTATTATATCCAAAAATATGACCTTGTTCCTCCATTGCACTTATAATTATGTTATTGGTGACACAGAAAGGGGTTGATTAACTGAGTAAACTGTTATAAAATTGGACACAAATTGGGACAAAACATGGATGTGAGCCAAATGTATTAGGTATTTTCAATGACTGGCTAAGGGCTCATGCACACAAACGCATTTTCTTTCCGTGTCCATTCGGTTTTTGCGGACCGTATGTGGAACCATTCATTTCAATGGGTCTGCAAAAAAAACGGAAGTTACTCCGTGTGCATTCCGTTTCCGTATGTCTGTATGTCCATTCTGCAAAAAAATAGAGCATGTTCTATTATTGTCCGCATAACGGACAAGGATAGGATTGTTCTATTAGGGGCCAGTTGTTCTGTTCCGCAAAATATGGAATGCACACGGACGCCATCCGTATTTGCAGTTACATTTTTTGCAGACCACAAAATATATACGGTCGTGTGCATGACCCCTAAGGAGAAACATTTGTGTAGTGTAAATGCTGCTGCCACCTTACAAATTAATTTATGTCCTCTTTGTATTACACATAAGTGGTTTCCCTTACACCTAAGTTAAATGCACAGACCTTGTGTAATTGATATCAATAAAATTACCTACTGTTCTGCTCTCTCAAGAATGTGCCTGAGGCATGACACAAAAATGGTGGGTATCGTCTGCCTCTCTCTCAGCTAGTCCCTGCTGAAGTTAGCTGGTACTGATTCAATAGGCAGGGCTTAACGCACTTGAATCCAAATGAGCTCAGCCCACCCAAGACATGCTACATGGCTATATTACTATGCACTTAGCACAATAATATAGCCTGGACCTCTTCACAGTCACCAACTTAATTAATCTTATTCACTGCCTTGCCACAGTGCCACCCTGGCCAGGCCCCATGCACATCATAACAGTCTCCAGTCTCCTTACAGTGTTGATTCACAGTACATGTTTCATGTACTGTGACTCACATTACATAAAATATGTCCTGTGAGGACCGAGGAGACACAGTATAATGTGCAGGAAGGAATAAAGGGGTGCCATACATGAGGTGCTATAGCGGTGCTATTGAATCTCTCAAGCAGTAATGGAGGGCTACTAGCAGAGGCATAGCTAAAGGATCATGGGCCCTGGAGCAAGTGTTCAGCTTGGGCCCCCCATCCTTCAGTGCTTTGTGCCAGGGACAGGCGAGCCTTCGTTCTGCCTAAGACAAAAATTGAAACAGCACCTCCTCCCCCCATGCCAAATTCTTGACTTAACCCCCTTCCCTCCAGACAGAGGTGCAACTTGACCAGCATGCACTTTCAATAATACCAGTGTCTTCTTATGTGGCACAAGGGTCTTTACCTGCTACCTCTTTACCTGCTACCTCTGCACCTGCTATAGCTACACCCCTGGCCCCTAGGGAGTTTAGACAGAGAAAGCAAAACAGAGAAGAGGAGAGTGGCTAGTGTGCAGTGCTCCCGATGGCTTTCATGATTGAATGGCGAGAAAGAGAGACACACACAGTCAGTCCTGCCGTCTACCGCTAATTGCTAGCGGGCCCATCAGCATCCCATGCAATCATTATTCCTCTGCTGACAGATCTAATTCACTGCAATATAGAATTTCAGTTTGATATATGAGTGTCCAATTAAAAAATATTTTAAAAAGTATATATGATTGGCTCACTGTGTCCATTACAACCTAAACTATAAAAATGATCACATTGTTTAACTAGCATGATAAATGCTATCAAAAATGCAGATTCTCTATTTTTGTTCATCCGTCTCCCAAAAATAGATCAAAAGTGATCAAAAAGGCTTATTTACCCTAAAATGGTACCAGTGGAAGTATCCACTATTCCCACAAAAGCAAGCCCTCACACAGCTCTGTTGACAAAAAAATAGAATAAAATAGTTATAGATCTCACAATATGACGACACAGAACCATGAAAAAAAAAGTTTGGAATGACTGTTTTTTTCATGCCCCCACCAAAAAAAATATTCAGGAAGTTGCTCAATGCATTATATTTAACCCAAAATGGTGCCCTCATATGTCTACGGCAATTAAAAATTAAAACGTTATGGCTAAGTGGTAAGTGATCCTTGGAATTTACCTTTCCCACCTGTTAGTTGGGATCAGGTCATTTTGTTGCCAAGCTGTAAGTAAGGAAAATATATCTAGATTTGTCATTAAAATGGACATTTAATTATTTAAATAAAGGTTCTGTATTGGTAACTATATTTAAAAACTAGGCAGAGTGCTGGTGTGGGGGTCTAGTAGTATCAGATTCCAGGTAGTCCAGGTTCCTCCTAACAGTATAAGCGTATGAGGCGGGTGGGTCGATCTCAGTATAGTCAATGGCGAGTGCTCCCTCAGTCTACTAACTATACTGTACACTGTCCCTGAAAGCATACTTGATTTCTGTTTTTAAATATATTTACCAAGTGATCCAAGTTATTATCTTGAATGAATTAAAAGTTAAGTTTTATTCTAATTAAGGCACACTCAGACCAGTGAATAGATTTAATAGGCTACTGAGTCAATAGAAGGAGGTCTGGTACTCAGTTAAAAATCCCCCGTTCCTTCTCTAATTTAAAAGGTTCTGTATTGTATAACTAAATAGAGAGAATTCCCATCCAGGAAGCACCCCTGCTACCAGTACCATTTTGGATGTATTACATACATTTCAGACCCAATGCACCATATGCAGGTACCTATGAATTGTGAAGAGCTAGCAGATATATAGTTCTCACCAACGTTTATGGCAAGCAGGACTAAGCCAACTGTTTTATATACTGAGGGTCAGGATCAGGAGGGTTAAAAACCAAATACAGTATGAAAACATAACTAGAATCAGGAATTATACATATCAAAAAATGGATGGAAACAAAGACTGGAATGTTGACAATGTTTTTTTATTTTTCCCACCATTTCAGGGAAAATTGATTCGTTTACCATGAAGCACGAGGAAATTCAGCTTCGCGACAAATAGAGATTTCCCTAAAATTCAGATCGAAGTCCACTTCCTTTTTCAATATATACATACATACTATGTAAAAAACTATGTAATTATCAGATGGCCAAGACCTATAAATACAAGGAAAATTATTAAATAATGGATGACCTTTTTAATTTTCTGTGCATAAAATAAATGCTCCATGTTGTATAGAAAATGTAATCTCCAGGTTACTTTGGGTAGATTCATACATGTTACACACAGATTTCTCAGAACACGTTTTCTGCTTACTTATCAATGACATTATGCTAATGCAGAGGATGGGAGTAGTAGTGGCCCTGATGAAATTGTGTGTCACGGTGTACTCCCTAAGGTTGTTTCTCCCTGGGGATTGGTGCAGAGCAATACTATTCTGGAGAAGGGTCATTGATTCAGAGAGTTATTCTGATTGCCTGACTGAACTCAGGAATGTTTTGTCCTATAATGATGAAAATTGGCTTCTACCTCATAAACGTTTTTGCTTTCCTCTGGATCAGCTTTGGGGGTAATATGTTGAACTGGATAGATGTCTTTTTTCAGCCTTATAAACTGTGCTAATATGTTAAATAACAGATATATGAGAAGGCACCTGAGCAATAGGTTATCTAGCTTACTAGTCCCTGTCAAAGTGTGCTGTTATTCTGATTTGTCTTCAGGGGCGTCGCTAGGGCATTTTATCACCGAATCAAACTGCCACTACCCCGAACCTCGGGACTGGTGGAGACTGGCTGGCAGCTGCGCAGTGCTGCACTGCGATATTACCTCTATCAAGCATGAGCTGAGCTTATGTTACATTGATTCTCCTGGGCTGGCTCAGCTTAGTTCACTTCACTCGCTGGGGAAGGACCTCCGGACGTCACACTATCATGTGACATATCTAGGTCACATGGGTGGCAGCCGGCGCGCTCTGCAGTAGGAAGGTTATGGATGGCTGCTCAGCAGCCTTTATAGCAGTGAGAAGGGAGAGAGGATCTGTCTGCCTGAGAGGTAGATGTGAATCCTGTGGAGGGGCAGACAATTCTATGAGGTGGGATTGTATGATGGAGGAAGGGGCGGCAGCTGTGGGGGATTGTATGCTGGGGGGACAACTGTGGGGGATTGTATACTGGGGGGGTGACTGTGGGGGATTGTATGCTGGGGGGGCGACTGTGGGGGATTGTATGCTTGGGGAGGAAACTGTGGGGATTGTATGCTTGGGGGGGAAACTGTGGGGGATTGTATGCTTGGGGGGGACAACTGTGGGGTATTGTATGCTGGGGGGACAACTGTGGGGGATTGTATGCTGGGGGGGCAACTGTGGGGGATTGTATGGCTTGGGGGGGGACAACTGTGGGGGATTGTGTGCTGGGGGGGAAACTGTGGGGGATTGTATGCTTGGGGGGACAACTGTGGGGGATTGTATGCTTGGGGGGGACAACTGTGGGGATTGTATGCTGGGGGGGCAACTGTGCGGGATTGTATGCTTGGGGGGCAACTGTGTGGGATTGTATGCTTGGGGGGCAACTGTGTGGGATTGTATGCTGGGGGGGCGTCTGTGGGGGATTGTATGATGAGGGGGCGACTGTGTGGGATTGTATGCTGGGGGGGCAACTGTGGGGAATTGTATGATGAGGGGGCGACTGTGGGGGATTGTATGCTGGGGGGGGCGACTGTGGGGGATTGTATGCTGGGTGGGCGACTGTGGGGGATTGCATGCTGGGGGGCGACTGTGGGAGATTGCATGATGAGGGGGCGACTGTGTGGGATTGTATGATGAGGGGGCGACTGTGTGGGATTGTATGATGAGGGGGCGACTGTGTGGGATTGTATGCTGGGGGGGCGACTGTGTGGGATTGTATGCTGGGGGGGCAACTGTAGGGGATTGTATGCTGGGGGGGCGACTGTGTGGGATTGTATGCTGGGGGGACAACTGTGGGGGATTGTATGATGGGGGGGCAACTGTGTGGGATTGTATGGGAGGGGGCGACTGTGTGGGATTGTATGGGGGAGGGGCAGCATTCTGTTTTGCATTCCATCATAATAGACGTCTATGCACATTTCAACACAGTGGGCTTGTGCCCCGGATGTTTTCACACCCTAGCAACGCCCCTGTTTGTCTTCCTGTGATTACCTCCTGCCTGTTTACAGGATTTGTCCCTCTGCTTCCTGTCCTGATGTCTCCCTCTTCCTGACTCCTGTATTGACCCTGTGCTGTCTGTTCCAACCTTTGGACTGTTTGCCAGATTGAAGTACCCTACCTGCCCTGATCTCAACTTGTTCTCAAACAACGATTTTACCTGTCCCCATTATATCATGCACCGGTGTCTCTTGACCTTCCTTGGTCAGTTGTCCCTGAACAGAGACTACTTTAATAGGTAGCAGCATGGTGGTTCTCCTGCAGCAGAATCCAGATTCCTGTACAGGGGTTAAAGGGTGAAGACCAGGGGGCCAGTTAAATAATGCCCTTAGAAGTAGCCCCAACCAGATCTGTTTGGTGACATAGTTGGTCCACACCTTTCTTTGCAACAAACTGAATTTGTTGAATGCAGCAGCAATGTTGAATTGTCTTTAATTATGGGGTTGCAGCCCTGGCAACTTGAAAGTTGTGCTGTAACCCCTTTCATTTCCATGATGTTGTGAGGCTGCACTGCTACACAGAAATCTTTGGTTACGTTTGTATCAACCTAAGTAGCAGCCTTATAGTGGCCTCAGAAAATGATGGAATAACGTGGACCAGGTTGTCTGAAGGGTATAAGTGCAAGCATTTGCGTAACTATAGGGGGTCACAGCAGTCACAATTGGGACTGGTCCCCTAAGCCAGGGGAGCCAAAAAGGCCCTCGTTTCCAGGGGTGCACTTTGACCCAGAGACAAGTGGGGTCGGCGGCAGGGCTGTGGGAAATGATCGTTTCCATTGTGGAATCGCTCATCTCTCTATATGTAACTGTATCGCCATTCTCAGGACCACGATACAGTTGAATGCTGTGGTGGGGTACGAGAGCAATGTCTCCCTTTCCTGCTGTTACCTCTCATAGGCTTTAGATCTAGTGCTTATAGCATATTAGTGGCCAGCACAAGTGGCACAATGATGTAATCATCACCACACTGCCTGAGCAGCGCAGTGTACAGCTTAGGAAACAGGCCGGAAGAGGCTGCACTGCAACGCTGACAGCTGCATGGAGGTAAGTATTTGAGTTTATTATTTTTCATTTGGTACCAGGCTTTTAGGGGATGGTGAGAAGCCATTTACTGGCAGCACTAATTATGTACATTTTTGTACTGGCACACATAAAGGGGCATATCTTTTGTACTGGTATACCTTATGGGGGCACTATGAGGGCGTATTTTTTATATTGGCACACAGAAGGGAGCATTTTTTTACTGACACACATTTAAGGGGTCATTTTATGAACTGGCATACATAATAAAGGGGTATTATTTGTACTGGCACATATAATAAGGGGGTATTTTTTGTACTGGCGCACATTATAAGGGGGTATTTTATGTACTGGCACACATTAGGAGGGGGATTAGGAGAAGTAGAATTATTAATACTGGGGAACTATGGGGAACATGATTACTACTGGGGGCACTCTGTACAAGTGCACTCTGGCAGAAGATTAATATTATTGGTAGTACTTTGGGGAGATGACACTGTGTGGAGGAACCCTGGAACAGTATCAGATTGGTACAATTATTTTTGGGGGACATATTCTTGTGACACTATTAGTGTCAGGGACACTATTTGCTGGGTGCAGTTATTTTTAGGGAACTGTGTGAAAATACTTATTGACAGGGGCACTATCTATGTGGTACAAGTATTTTCAGGGGGATTTTTCTGCAGTATAGTATTAAGGAGCACAGTGAGCACGGTATTGGGGGTGGCAGGATGGGGTGTCCAAAAGGTGGGAGGATGATGAAAAACTAAGATTTCTGTTTGTCAAACTGTCCAGAGACAGGAGATAACTGAAAGAAATCATCATAGTGGTCTGATCTGAATGGAGAAGATGGGGAAGAACATGTACATCAGAGGAGACATCACTGGATGTTAGAGGTATGTGGCACTGTATTACCCTGTATGTTTTGTAGCACTATATGTAATGTTTTTCAAGTATATCTTTAAGACTAGGGCTAGAGGGAAGGGGTTAGATTGAGCTTTTGGCATGGGTGGACCTTTTTAATTTAGTCTCAGCCAGCAGAAAGGCTATGTGCACCCCACCCTTCCATAAAGCAGTGACCATGACCACCCACTATTGAATTCTTGCTCCTGGCCAGCATCATCCCTACACTACACACTATAAGTGTGGCACAGGCTGCCTAGAATGGATTGGCAGGGCAGCAGGGCTTGTGACGGTCTTGCAGCAAGTGAAAATTGGCACTTTTAGACCAGATGTGGGGAGGATGAGTGGTGTGGAAGACAGCCCAGGCCGAGTGATTCCAGAGATGCAGGTAAGCTTTCAACAGAGCACGGAGCCTGACTGCACAGTTTTGCGGGGGTGGCCTGCAGTGTGAGTGGAGCTGGAACTTACAAGGTGTATTGAGATATGAAGTTGAGGTTGAAGTATGAAGTTGAAGTTAGGGTGTGAAGATTGAGGGTAGTGGAGCCCAAGCTGAAATCTTGCACCAGGGCTCAGGAGCCTTTAGCTATGCCCCTGTGGGCATAGTCAAGACATGTAGTCGAGCATCTCTCTGACATTAAAGTTTAGTCTTAATTTTTGAGCATGTGTATAATGAGACTGAATAGACTTGGGTCTAAAAGTGATCTTTATCTATTTGTGGGAAACATCTACTGTACATCAACAAGGCGGGATGTAGTCCCAATGATAACAAATAGGAGGGTGGAAATATTTCCAAAGTTTCACTGCTGGACCCAGAAAAAGCTGTGACAATGACATCACAATTAAGGTTGTGGCACTTGCAAAATATGCTACGTATTAAATTTTGATTGGCTAACAGAGTAAACAGATGCAAGCATTGTTGCCACAACACAGTCATCTGAATGTCATACTTTGGCTTAATTGTGGATTTATGCGGTTAACAAGATGCAGGCAGTGAAGATGCTCTTGATGTGTGTGATTACTATGATAAATTGTGACTGCCTTATTTCCCTTTATAATGACAACAGGTAATATAACATGTTCATTTGTCTTTTGATCTTCCTTTTAGTCTTTTGGCACATGTTAGCAATTAGTGTGGTTTTTAGCTTGCCTTTTTATGTTTCTTTTTATTGTTTCTCTCCATTGACAAGTTTGTTTCTTACATTTAGGGTCCATTCACACGTCCGCAGAATGTGTCCGCATCCGTTCCGCAAAATTGCGGAACGGGTGCGGACCCATTCATTTTCAATGGGGCCGGAAAAGATGCGGACGGCACACATTGTGCCGTCCGCATCCGCACTTCTGTTCCGCGGCCCCGCAAAAATATAGTACATGTCCTATTCTTGTCCGGAGCCACGGACAAGAAAAGGCATCTCTATAATAGAGCCGGCCATGTGCGGTCCGCAAATGCGGAACGCACATGGTCGGTGCCCGTGTTTTGCAGATCCGCAATTTGCGGACCGCAAAACACACACGGACGTGTGAATGGACCCTTAGTGTAAAATATTGGAGTTGGAGTACATACAGCATGTAGAAATTGTTACATACCGTAAATAAAACACAGTGGAAATTCATTAAATTAGATCTGTTTTGTTCCTCATTTCTGATAACGAATGTTTATTGACTTGAAACCTGAACTGTAATGGTG
The DNA here is from genome assembly GCA_900303285.1 of Rhinella marina. Classification (NCBI taxonomy): domain Eukaryota; kingdom Metazoa; phylum Chordata; class Amphibia; order Anura; family Bufonidae; genus Rhinella; species Rhinella marina. Next base: position 33,209 of record ONZH01012561.1, read on the forward strand.
AGTTTACATGGACAATTGTTGGCCCGATTATTGGAAACGAACGTTAGTACGAACACTCATTCCCGATAGCAGAGAATGTTCATTGCCGACCCCTGAGGATGCTGGTTCACCAGCGATATGCGGGGGGTGGGTTATATGTGCATCCTAGACCTGGCACCTTGTGATACCCTGTGGGTATTGTTCTCATATGCTGTATAGTTAATGCTGTATAGTGAAGTATTTTTGATATTATGTGGTATGTCAGTGTGTCTTTGTATATGTTTTTTTTTCTCATAAGATCTTTATTGTATACACTATTTTAACATTGTGATGTTTAATAAAAATGTTATATTTTTCAATATTTGATGTGCGGTCTGTTTTTACAGTCCTTCTTGGTTCTTGTGATATAGCGTTCCCTATAATCAGCTCGTGTAAAGGTGCCGCAGATCACTCGATGAATGAGCTGAATGATCGATCATCAAGTAAAATGATTACTCATGAGGACACCTCAATCATCGGTTCTGGGCAGCAGATTATGTTGTGTTAACAGGGATCTGCTGCCCAGTTGCAGTAGCCATTGCTCCTCCCCATACAGTGGAGGTGATCTCTGCATGTAAGTGCAGGTCTTTCCTCCACTAATGAGGAGGCAGTTATTGGGATGGAATGGTTGCTTTCAGATAATTGTCTCATCAGTTAGTGTAAATGTGCCTTAAGAGATGAGCCAATTAATATATAATATATAATATATAAAGCTGAGTGTATGTGTGTGTATGTCCGCTAAAGGAATCCGCACCGCTGCAGCTACAATCACAAAATTTGGCACACATGTACATCAGGTGTCCGGGAAGGTTTTAGAACAGTTTTCAGCTCTCCAGGACGTACCGTTCCTGATATATTCCTAAAAAATGCATTAGCCAATAGTAGCCTGGTCACATGACCCTTATCAGCTAATAGAAGCTCACAGGCAGTCTCCACACACCAGGTTTCTATGACAACCTAGCCAGTTCACTGCTGTAGGTCTACATTAAAGAGGCAGAGCACTGTGGATGACAATGGTAAAGGAGTATTTCGGTTACCATAAATATAACTTATGTTTTAGACTAATTCATCATCAATCATTACCTCATATAATGTAAATTTCACGTATTTACTGTTCAGTAGTAATAAAAGATGTATTCTTCCACTGCTACCCACCTTCCTCCTAAATTACTATGGCATCGACTTGTAATTCAGGCCACTATCAAAAGAAGGACTTAAAAGCCCCACCCCCAGATCCCACTAAGTCACGCCCCTGACTCAGTCAGACCACCCCCCTTCCATGCCGCATTTGACCGGGATTAAAAATATTGGTAAAAATCACCTTCTTTCAGCTGCAGAGGTGGAGGGAGGGTGACTTTCTCCCTGCAGCTCATTGTTCAGACTGCACAGTGCTGCTGCTGAGAGTGAGCTGTTCAAAAGGACATCCCTGTGTCCATCCAGGTCCTGCGCATGACAGAGGACAGGGAGTCTGAAAGCCAGACTGTCCAGCCTAAAACAAGACCTCTGGCCACCCTAGGGACAGGCTGATGTTAGGGTGGCCAGATGTCCGGCTTTAGGCTGGACAATCCAGTTTTCTGGCTACCTGTTCTCCGTCCGACGCAGTGCCTAGACAGACACAGGTATGTCCACCCTTTCAGTAGCTCACACTCAGACAGCTTCTCCTCCGTGTCTTCACAGAGCCAGGGGGGCATGGCCTCATGTTTAGTGGTGTGCCTTCATGGGAACTGAGGGCACTGTTTCATGTTTGGGGGAATGGCTGGTGAGGTCTGGCTTTCTGGGGTGAAGACAGTGGCCACTCTAGTTGCTGTGGAGGTCACAGTTAAAGGGGTGGGCTGCTGTAGAGGTCACTGTTAAAGGGGCAGGCTGCTGTAGAGGTCACTGTTAAAGGGGCAAGCTGCTGTAGAGGTCACTGTTAAAGGGGCGGGCAGCTGTAGAGGTCACTGTTAAAGGGGTAGGCTGCTGTAGAGATCACTGTTAAAGGGGCGGGCTGCTATAGAGGTCACTGTTAAAAGGGCGGGCTGCTGTAGAGGTCACAGTTAAAGGGGCGGGCTGCTGTAGAGGTCACTGTTAAAGGGGTGGGCTGCTGTAGAGGTCACTGTTAAAGGGGCAGGCTGCTGTTAAAGGAGTGGGCTGCTGTAGAGATCACTGTTAAAGGGGCGGGCAGCTATAGAGGTCACTGTTAAAGGGGCGGGCTGCTATAGAGGTCACTGTTAAAGGGGCGGGCTGCTGTAGAGGTCACAGTTAAAGGGGCGGGCTCTTGTAGAGGTCACTGTGAAAGGGGGCCGGTAGGCACTGTAAGGGCAGGCTGCTGTAGAGGTCACTGTTAAAGGGGTGGCCTGCTGTAAAGGTCACTGTTAAAGGGACGGGCTGCTGTAGAGCTCACTGTTAAAGGGGCGGGCCGCTGTAGAGGTCACTGTTAAAGGGGCGGGCCGCTGTAGAGGTCACTGTTAAAGGGGCTGGCCACTGTAGAGGTCACTGTTAAAGGGACGGGCACTGTAGAGGTCACTCTCGATATCTTTTTCGACACACACACACAAACAGTAAATGAAATAAATTAAATATACCCGGGCGAAGTCGGGTCTTTCAGCTAGTAAATAAATAGAGCCAAAAGCTATTTTAGGGTGCCTGTACATGGTGCAGTGCTTCCCTGGCTGCATCTGTACTTGCTATTGTTTCAGATAGCAAGTACTGGTGTGGCCCAGCCTTTAGCGCTAAAGTTTGCATGTTCAACCATAATAGCTCCCAACCCATTGGCAGAAGACTTAAAAGCTGTGCCACATAGATGCTGCAAAAGATAGAAAGGAATAAGGATGAAAACGCCTCTTGGAACATGCTGGTGGCCTGGTGCAGACTTTGTTGTCCAGGTTATCCTATCAAGCATAGTAAAATTAGAAGAGGCCACTGCTGGAACTCCTGTACTACATGCATCAGGGATGTATGTCTTTTTAACCAGCCTTTCCCTAAAGGGCAACAGCATTACTATTATTTCCTGCTTGACAAAAGACGCTGTCTGAAACTCTGCAATTTTCTTTTTACGGGATGGTGATAAATCAATAAAATTCCTATGTGCCTATGAGAACCTACGAGTGCTGTCTCACTGATTGAATTACATGCGATCTAATGGACCATGCAGTATTGGGTTGTCCAGATCAGGCAACACCTCTAAATTTCAACCCCATTAAATGGTTTGTGCCAAGTTTTTAGGTTGTCCCCTATCAGATAACAGATTGGAGGGGAATAGCTGAGCGCTGTATTTGGCTACCTCCGGCAGTTTCATAGAGAATGAATGGATTGGCAGGGAACATGTGAGGCCTGCTGCTCCATCAGCATGGGGGAACAGGACCCCTGTTTTCAGGATCGGTAGAGGTCCCAGTGGTCAGACCCCCAGCAATCAGTTCGTTATCCCCTTTCTTGTGGATAGGGGATAGCTTGAAAACCTGGCACAACCCCTTTAAGGTCACAAATGCAGGCACAACGTAACACTATTTTAGGAAGGATCTGGGGTCGATGCTGAAACTACACAGCTCAGTCCATTTTGCTGTGGTTAGAGCTGGTTGCTGCAGCATTGCTCCCATTTTGGTGAATGGGAGCAAGTGCTGCAGTTACAAGATGGAGCGACTCTAAAACAACTGATTGCCGGGAAGTATAGGTTTTCGGACCCACGCCATCATATATTGATGGTGTATCCAGAGGATAGGCCATCAATGGTGAAGGAGTAGACAAACCCTTTAAATTGTTATGTGAATGTATGTCTGGTTTTAAGCATTTCTTTTGTATAGCCAATGGACAGCAGAGTTATTACATTATTTTATTAAAATAAGTTCCAATTATATTTAGAAATTACAAAGTGAACTGCAATTTTACATACAGTACTCAACACTAATATTACCAGCTGTTCTTACATTTCTGTACAATGTGAACTATTTTCCAGTTGCCTGTGGGTTTCTGTGGACCTTGCCCTTGTACCTTAAGTTTTACATGCAGGTATTATTTTTTTGTTTTTTATGTTCATTTTTGTCATTGTACAGTCTGACAAGTCAGGACAGCGGGCACATGTATTTATGGCTCATATAAGGTAATTTATCAGCAAATGCTTTCATCTTTGTATTTGTGTCATTTGATATTGGATTAACTAGTTTTCTGACACTTTCATTGAGCTTCTGTAGAGTAGCTACATAGTTATTAGCATACCTAGGAAGTTTTCTTAAACCAAAAAAAGCTATGAAAAGTGCAAGATATATCATCAAGAAGATCTAATAGGTTTGTGTGAATAAATCCTTAAGATATAGATTCTCAAGACAGATGACTGGCTTCAAAGTGGGGTAGTCTTCTGCGGGATGTTTTGGGACATGTAGGTTTAAAGGCTTATTATTATGTTAGAGCTTGGGCCCAAAAGAGAATCTGCTAGTACTCCAGTAATCCAATTCTGTTCTGTTTTTTATTGTACCTAACCTCCTGCATTCATGGCACAGAATACGCTTCCCTATGTCCCGTTGTTGGTTCCCCTGTAGCTCTATAAATGGGCATTGATGGGTTTCCAGTCTTATGGGGAACCCCTTATTTGTGATTGGTGTCGGTATGAATGGTTGGACCCCGACCAAACAGACAAATCCTCTACCTTGTTAATAGGGAATAGGTTTATATCTTGGGACAACATCATGACAAACACATGATGGGGCATAATTTGGGTATACAATCACTGGGGCCCCCTCCAATCATAAGAATGGGGGCGCTGCATTACCCTCTTTGAATGGTGCGGCGATCACACATGTGCATTGCTGCTCCATTCAGCTCTATAAGACTGTAAGAGATAGCAGACGCCTAAAATAGGCTACATCCTTAAAGGGTTAAGTGCGACATAAAAATGAAAAATAAAGCAAATTTACAATGGCCTTCATTATGTTTCCTTTAGTTTTTTTGTTTACAGCTGTTATACAGAACTTATGTGTCACCATAGTAAAAGACAACAAACAAGCCCTGTATAGTCTGATTCTGCAGACGTACTTACAGTTATACTTACTTTGATCTCCCCCTACTTATTAGTAAGTTACCAAATGTATTATAGAGAAACATAGGACAGATGACAGTTAATATGAATTCTAAATTAGCATTCATTTGTAGTATGTTACTAAGGGACCCTATACAGCTGTGGAGGGGCTGTAGATACAGAAAAAAGGAAACTGAACCAAAGTTGCCCCATCTTACATTTTAAAAGCACTGTTCACGATGAGGTATATATCCTTTAAGAATAAGCCAGTGAAGAGAGCCAGGGAACCTGAATGGGGTGGAGTGGAGCAAGTGAGTATAGATTATTCCACAGGTAGAGAAGACTGGGATGGAAATTAAAAAAAAAAAAAAGACTGGAAAGCCCATTTAAGCATCTAGCTTTACAATGTTACATAATTGGGGACTGGCACAAAAGTATTTTTTTCCCTCTATTTACACCTCACAGTTGGATCTTGATGATAATATCATAGTATATAACATGAATAGTGTTGAGCGAATTTTCGTTTTCAAGTTCGGCATACAGGTTCGGGTTCGAATTATCTAAGAATCCCGTTATGGATTCCGCTACCACGGACCATAATGGTATTCTATGACGGCATGCACCACGGAAGCCTATAAGAGGCATTCCATATTGCATTCCGTCATAATAGAAGTCTATGCTGGCCAGTTCTTCTTGTGGGACACATTATAGTTTTTAAATGCACCATTTTGGGGTACACATACTGTAACTTATCGATTGATTAACTATTTGAGAAGGAAAAAAACGGCAATAGTTTTTATGTTATAAATTTTGCATCGTTCATTTTTTGGCATAAATAACATGATAACTTTATTCACTGGGTCAGTACGATTACATCAATAACAAATATGTATAGTCTTTTTTTACGTTTTACTACTTTAACACACTAAAACCCCCTTTTTTTAAAAAAAGAAAATGTTTTTACATCGCCGCATCACAAGACCCAGAACTCTTTTTATTTTCTTTCTTTCTGTGTGAGGGGTTGATTTTTGCAGGATCACTTATAGTTTTCATTGGTATTATTTTGGGGTACATAACACCTTTAATCGCTTTTTATTCCGTTTTGGTGGCGAATAAGCAAAACACAGCAAATAATAAGCAAAAATAAGAGGGAATTTTATTTCTGCATTTTTCCATTGAAAAGTTTTTTTTCAATGGCAAAAAAGTATATTTTCTTAAATAGGAATTTTTTTAATTTAATTACTTTTTTACTTTTTTAACAATTTAACAGTCCCACAGGGGTACTTTAACAGGTGATCTTTTGATTGTTTCTATAATTCTCTTGTAATGCATAAGCAGTACAAGATAATTATATTGTCACTGCTATACTGACCATCACCAGCAGGCTGTGCCAGAGAGGCTAGGATACACGGCAGACAGGTCTAGGCCTTGTTAGGCTACAGTCTGCTATGCACAGTATCGACCACCTGTGATGTCGTTTGCAGGGTGCCGATAATATACCACCTACATACCACAGTTACTGTTGACCACCGCATCTAAGGGGGTTAATCAGCCTGGATCACTCCAGATCCCTGCAAGGCCACCGCTGCAACAGTGACCAGCCTTCCTAGCATCACCGGTGACGTCACCCACTGGACTCCTAAGCATAGAAAGAGCAGGGATGTAAATAAATGAATACTTGTTCTATTTAGAGATGAGCGAATCGATTCGTTGATTCGTAGCGAATCTTGGGAATTTTTAGCTGCGAAGCGAATCTGAATATTAGGTGATTCGCTTCGGCTTTGTATGCATTCGCTACATAGTTTTTCCTATCAATTATACGCTATTGCTACGTATAAGTTACTCTATACGCTGTTGCGTACAAATTCATTTCATTTGCGATGCAGACTCCTCCCTGGTAGCTCCGCCCCCTTCTCCAGCGCGAGAGGAAGACGAGGCAACTCTATGTCTCTCAACATGTCCAGCAGCCTAAGAAGTCGGGCACGGCGGAGGCGGCAGGAGTTCCCGCTCCGCCGCGGAAGGACTACTCCCTTCGGCAAAATTCAATGGTCCCCGAGGCTGTCACCCGGAACGCCCTGACCCTGGGAATACAAAAAGCTGGTAGAGGAGTGGGTTGTGCAGGTTTTGGAGCACCCACGGTCCGGTGACCCTAAGCTGGAGCGCCGAAGGGGTACCGTTATTTGGTTCAGCGTGGTAGGTTTTATCGACGATGAGGAGACGGCGGAAGAATTATACGTAAACCGCCATTCTGTAAAGCGGCCGTATGTTCCGCACGTCCGCCACAATCTCTACGCAGGGGATTACGTGGAGTATACCCCCATGGAGAGCCTCCAAGGCCCCTTTGGTACTGGGGTGAAACTCCTTAAGCAACCAGCTACTCCTGCAGCGCCCCCGGAAGACTGGAGTGAGGAGGCCCAGGCCGCAGAAGAGGCTCGGTGTTCCCATGAGACCAATGATGGGACTCTGCGATCTGAGGAGAAATTCCAAGCTCAGCTGGAACCCCTGATACCAGATTTGCCACCGCCATCGATCCTTCATGTGGGACAGATGACCACCAACACTTTTGTGTACCAGCCATCGGTGGTACAATACCAACTGCCATGGCAGGTGGAGGCTGCACAGTCCGCCGCTCGCGGAAGACAGTTATCAGAGCCCTTACAGCCGGAGATTCTGTCACCTTGTATGCCGGCGGGAGGATCTGGCCACTACAAGGTAATGGGCAAGGCCCAAGTTGCCATGGCCCTTGCCAATGTGACTGCCCGGTCACTACCAAGACCATTCCTGAGAGGTCGTGGGGGTCTGCTGCCGCAGCCAGTGTCGCTTTCATGAGGCAGGAGCGCCCTTTCATGTCTTTTAGCTCCAGCAACAGTGAAGAGGACCTGTTGGCCCTTAAGTAAGGATCCTGCAGCTTTTATGGGAGCCACAAAGTGGACTTAACCTGAAGGGTGAGCACTAGTTGGCGTTTGTTTTTATTTTTGTTGCCCTGCGTTTGTCCTCACCCAGATGGACATGGATTGTCAGGACTCCCCCCATCAAAAAAAAAGTTTTAACCAGGTTGCGCATACGTGCACCTTATCCCTTTTTTCCCCCTTTTCAGGTTATTGGGGAGCCCCTTGAAGGAGGGTTTTTTAAGGAACCTTTGCTGCTATTTTTTACCCATTTGGATTACAATTTTACCTATGTGGATTACAAATGGCAACTGAGTTTGGAACTCTGCTCCAGTTCTATGACAAGCGTCAGAAGAAAAGAGACTTAAACGTGTCCGTGAGCATACTAGGTAGGTGATTTAAAATGTTTACATTATACCTATAATGTATTTGCACTATATTGTTTGCACTGCATTGTTTGCACTAATGTTTTTACCTTTCAGCAACGTTTTCAAGTATGTTGCCCATTGTGTGTATTTCTTTACAGGTACCGCAATGTGTCCTCATATTCACTTTATTGTATGGTGGATGGTTGTACTATGCACTTAGCCGGATAGACCAGGTATCCCCAAACTGCGGCCCTCCAGCTGTTGTAAAACTACAACTCCCACCATGCCCTGCTGTAAGCTGATAGCTGTAGGCCGTCCGGTCATGCTGGGAGTTGTAGTTTTGAAACATCTGGAGGGCCGCAGTTTGGGGATGCCTGGGATAGACGGAAATAAAAAGCAAGAGAAATACCAGCAATATGTGCAGAAAACTGGTGAAAACAAATGATAAATCAGGCTCTATGTATGGCACAAATACAGTAAGGGGGCACTATCTGTGTGATGCTAGTATTCTCAAGGGGAATATATGTATAACGCTAATATTTATTTAAGCATTAGTGAAATTAGGGAAAAGGAGTGAGCCAAAGATGGACAAAAAAACTGGAAGAAGTGTCATGGCGATCCGGTCTATATGAAGAAGAAGATGAAATAGAACATCTACAATACAGTACATCAGAAAATGTCACCTGTGAATCACTGAATGTAACTCCTGTGTACATTGCCTGTGGCTGCATCTGCTCAGTGCAGTATTTTACCATATTTTCTGAATTGCTGAATTTGCTTTAAAAAGAAATTTAAAAAGAAAGAATTTGACCAGAGGACCAGAGGAAATGATTCTTGAGGCCCAACCCATTCAATAAGTGGGCTTCATGTTTAACGGTTCGTTCTGTTGCTGCTAGCGGAGGGGACCCCAAAAAATGGAAAAATGAACCTGGCACATTTCTCCATTTTGGGCATAGATTTGCGACATTGCTCCCCTGCTTAGAGCTTGGAGAAGGAATATCAGAGCATACAGTAGAAGTCATTCATAATTAAAGAAGCTACTGTACATGGAATTGAGTTTGTATGGCATGCCTGAAACTAAGGCAAATGGTAATTGTGAGGGAGGTTCATGTCCTAATAGAGATCTTAGAGTAATTTAACTATACTCCCATCACACATATAACCATATAATGAAATCTCTTCCATAGAGGTTTATATGAATGAATGAATGTATGAGTTCCGTTAGGGACAAGTTGTCTCATAAAGTTGTATAATAGCCAAATTCTTCTGAGTAACATATTTTACTGGTAGCGAAGACAATCATATAATGGGGAGTCTAATATGCTTGGGTGATTAAGGACAGGAGGAAATAGTGATTTCCCATTTCGTAAATGTTTTGTGCGTAGAAATTTCATGCCTTTCCTGTGTCAGAATAGGCATGTTTTTGGCCTAACCACGGCATTTGTAAATCAGTGGTACTGATGTAATGCTAGCAGGGGATCACATCTATATGGCAAGCTAAGCCTCTGTTACAGGTTTCTTTTGAAATTCTGTTTTATTAGACATGTAAAATATATACATAGTTGCTGTTTTTATTGCATTCTTTTCTGTGAAAGGAAAGAATATTTTTGGACAACTCCATCCATTTAAAGAAAACTAAGGATGAACGAAGTTTTGAAAAATTCATTTTGGCAGCTTCTCCGCAGTACCTGAAGAAATTTGATTAGTTACGAATTAATTTGTCACAAATCACTATAAATCAGGTATACCCAGGCCACTCTGCCTTAGGGTTCGGCCACACGGAGCGGCCGTGCTACAGGTAGATTGCTCCCATGCTGCGGTGAAAAAACATGCAGCCAATTAACCCGCAGCTGCCTTTCATTTAATAATGAAGACTGTACTGTATAGTCAGTCTTCCTTATTAATGGCTGTGTGGTACCTTTAAACAGGGGCTGTTGCTTGTATGGGGTTTGGCTGGTTAGGTTGAGGCACAATATGCTTGCTATGCTTGCATACCCACTTCTGCAACCCCAGCGCTCTCCTGGCCTACAGGTTGAAGCCCTTCTTCTGCCATCTGCTTTTCCTCGTTTTCCACATCATCTAATATTGATGAGATTATGTAATCAGGAACATCCAGCTCCTCCTCTCTCTTCATCTTGCTGATTTTTCTAGGAAGTAAAGCCAGCAAAAGATGAGGATGGTCACTGGAATAATAAAGGCTTCCATCTTATTGGTATTGAATTCTTCTATCAATCCATTTTCAGAAACACTGTCCCTAGAGCATGAGCGCTTGCCACATCTCTCCCTATGCTCAACTCACAGGACAATGCTAGAGATTTTATAGGGCTGTGACATCACAGGGGATGGCTATTTGCAGATTGGCTGGCTGCATGCATTATGGGTGATCTCACATTCATGGGATTGTCTCCTCTACACTTAGTTTCACTTTGTAACACGTACAGCCACCATTTTAGGAAAACTTGATTTGTTACCACTAAGGGTGAGGAAATTTGGATTAGTTGTGAATCGTGGTTTTCCTGAACTTCGGAACGAATTCCACTTTGAATGCTTCACTTCACTCCACACTAAACAAAACTAAAAATCAGAAAAGGGACGAGTCTTGTAGCAAACACTAGCTAAAAGCCATGTACACTAACTAGACTATTGTATTGGACGTGCTCAATGTACACAAGTGTCAAGCTTCTCTGTAGCAGTTTCTCAGGAGTGATTGTTTCCTTTGGAAAAAACATTTGCCCCTTTAGATGAGTAGGTCATCAAAAGCATTTGTGGCAGAAAATAGTAATGTTCTGCCATTGTAGCTGACAACTTGAAATGTTACCAATTAAGATCTAAAATGAAATGTAATACAAAATATCACTTTTCTAAAAACATTATTTAATCTAATAAAAATGGAGGATTATTGTCCTAAAAGCTTAATATGCACTGACATCTGAAAGCTATTAAGGAAGCAATTTTCGAGCAGACGTAAGACATTCATAACATAACAATTGGTGAATACAGATAGATTATGTAAGATAGAGCAATAACAGATACGATAGCCATATCCATGTATGAAAACATGATGACATACTGTATATTACAGGCAATAAGTTGTATTACTTAAACAAATTGCTTAGGCTAAGGAAAGATCTTGCCTTGTATTTAGTTGTAATTTTACCCTTAACCTTTCTTGCATCCAAAAGGTTAGAAAATGAATGTATTTCTCTCAAAGTAAAATTTCCTAGTCAAATGAAAAGGAGCCCAATGGCTTCAAATGTCTCATGGACCATCTGTATCTCATTGAAATAGGCATGGCGTTACAAAATAATATAGCTTAGACAATTGGGACAATTTTGCTGGAAAACCTCAAAATTTGATTTTGAGTGGCAGAGGTTGACCACTATATATATATTAGAGATGATCGAGCACTAAAATGCTCGGGTGCTCGTTATTCGAGTCGAACTTTTCCCGATGCTCGGGTGCTCGTTTCAAATAACGAACCCCATTGAAGGTCATCAATAGGTCATCAATAGAGATGAGCGAGTACTAAAATGCTCGGGTGCTCGTTATTCGAGACAAACTTTTCCCGATGCTCGGGTGCTCGTTTCGAGTAACGAACCCCATTGAAGTCAATGGGAGACTCGAGCATTTTTTGCAGGGGACCAAGGCTCTGCCTAGGGAAGGCTGGGTGAAAACCTGGAAACCTCAGAAAATTATGGAAACACCACGGAAATGGACAGGAAACAGCAGGGGCAGCATGCATGGATGCCTCTGAGGCTGCCTAATCCCACCATTACCCCAAATTCTCAGGTAACAGCCTGGTGGTTACCCTCATGGCAATTGTGCTCACCCAGACCAAGAAAGGCGAGGCAAATACCCATCACATGTTAGGGAAGCACTCAACTAGGTGCAACGAAGGTCCATCACCGCCAATTTTCAGGGACACGGTAATGGTGACCCACCTAAAAATGCTGCCTGACAACCTGGCGGTGAACCCCTGATTGTCTGTCTTTCAATAAGATTGCAGTGTAAAGCATGGTGGTGAGCCTCAGTAATAAGATTGCAGTGTAAAGCATGGTGGTGAGCCTCAGTATGACTTTTTAGATGGAGATTGCATGTGGTCACGTACTCCCTGAACCCCATAGTCACCCCTTCTCTGATGTGCTACCCCAGAACATTCTCTGCCCCAATTCGCAAGACCTTTTGCAGTCTCAGTGTGCTGACAGTGGGGATTTGCCAGTGTTGTCTGAGGAGGTGGTGGACAATGGCGAGACACAGGTGTCGGGGGGTGAGTAGTTGAAAGTGAAGCAAGTTACAGTGGGGACTCCTTGGGGGACTTTCTCATGATGGGCAGATTCAATTGTGTTTAGAAAGGCTGATGGGCTTCCGTCAGCACTGTGTGTATAGAACCCCATGGCCTTTCATAAAAATAGTCTGGCGATGACCCCAAGGCAATTTTCAGGGACACGGTAATGGTGACCCACTTAAAAATGCTGCCTGACAACCTGGCGGTGAACCCCTGATTGTCTGTCTTTCAATAAGATTGCAGTGTAAAGCATGGTGGTGAGCCTCAGTAATAAGATTGCAGTGTAAAGCATGGTGGTGAGCCTCAGTATGACTTTTTAGATGGAGATTGCATATGGTCACGTACTCCTGGAACCCCATAGTCACCCCTTCTCTGATGTGCTACCCCAGAACATTCTCTGCCCCAATTCGCAAGACCTTTTTGCAGTCTCCCGTGTGCTGACAGTGGGGATTTACAGTGTTGTCTGAGGAGGTGGTGGAACAATGGCGAGACACAGGTGTCGGGGGGTGAGATAGTTGTATGAGAAGCAAGTTACAGTGGGGACTCCTTGGGGGGACTTTCTCATGATGGGACAGATTCAACTTGGGTGGATCAGGCACAGGAACAGATCAATTTTTTTTGGTGTTTATTTAACTTTTATTTAGCAAAAATAACCACAGAGATATTTATTCGTTATCTTCTCTGCGCAGTCTGGCGTTGGGGTTCGTCACTTTGATGGCGAGCTGTGCCGCTCTCTCCACAATGGTCTTTCGGATCTTTGAGGAGACGTTGAGGAGATCAGTGAAATTCAGTGAATGACGACGCAGGACCCCAACTTAAAAATTTAGCATCAACGGTACATTATGAGCTTGATCAAGTGTGGCATGTGTTCTCTGTATTCTTCTCAGTTTATTACCGTATATGGCAGCTATCCGGAAAAATTGTTTGGAGAGAGAGAGAAAGATAGGAAAAAGACGTAAATTGTTTGGAGAGAGGGCCTGTAGGTGGACCTCCGGAAAAATTGTTTGGAGAGAGGGCCTGTAGGTGGACCTCCGGAAAAATTGTTTGGAGAGAGGGCCTGTAGGTGGACCTCCGGAAAAATTGTTGAAGAGAGGGCCTGTAGGGGGCCCTCCTGAAAAATTGTGGTAAAAGAGTGCCAGTTGGACCTCTAAAAAATTGTGTTTTTTTGGTCAGCGTTAGGCAAAGACGACATGGAGGAGGAGGAGGAGGAGTAGGAGGAGTAGAGAAGAGGAATCGCATACATAAGTAATGTTAATCTTTAGCTGCTTTCCCCCGGAGGAGATTTGAATTCCGGTGAAATCCAGGCTTTGTTCATTTTAATAAGCGTCAGCCTGTCAGCGCTGTCAGTTGACAGGCGTGTACGCTTATCGGTGATGACGCCACCAGCTGCACTGAATACCCGCTCTGACAGCACGCTAGCGGCAGGGCAGGCCAGTGGCCACAGTGTCAGAGTTGCTGGGGTGAGCTAGTAAAACTGGCAAAGGCCTTGGAGAGCGTTCCCCTGCCAGTGCTGGACAAGCTGCCTGCTCGCCTCCTCTCCCCCGCTACTTGGCCCACAGAACCATGCCCTCTGCCGCTAGCAGCGTCAGATGGGAAGGATTGTTTCAGCTTGTGCACCAGGGCCTGTTGATATCTATTCACTCTCATACTCCTTTCCTCTACAGGGATGAGAGTGGAAAGGTTCTGCTTGTACCGTGGGTCCAGGAGAGTGAACACCCAGTAATCGGTGTTTGAAAAAATGCTTCTAACGCGAGGGTCATGGGATAGGCAGCCTACCATGAAGTCTGCCATGTGCGCCAGAGTCCCAACACGCAAGAATTCCCTCTCCTCACTGGCCTGACTCTCCATTTCCTCCTCCTCCTCCTCCTCCTCCAAGTCCTCCTCTTCAGCCCCATACACGCTCAAGAGTTAAGGACTGAGCACTGGTACCCCTCTACTGTCTCGCCGACATTCTCCTCCTCTTCCTCCTCATCCTCATCCCCCTCCTCCGATACGCGCTGAGAAACAGACCGGAGGGTGCTCTGGCTATCAAGCGACGTATCTTCCTCCACCGTCTCTTGTGACAAGCGCAAAGCATCCGACT